>OZ026617.1:73122941-73272941 GCA_964020975.1 Hermodice carunculata
CATTCTTGATCTACCTTTTTGTTCTGGATATCATGTGGATAGGAACAACCTTTCATGTTACAATCTACTAACACAACGAAAATCAAAAGTGCTATTCTACACTCAGGGAGCCTGCTACATGATCACTTTGCGATCGACTGCATCTACTTTACAGTCCATACATGTGGCGTCGTAACATAACTTATATATGTGTTTAAATAAAAAAAGTCTTTTGATCTTCATATACATCTGATTCATCTTTCTTAATTGTAAATGATTGGTCATTCTTCAATATTCAATTTCTAAACAAAATTGTTGTGTACAGTCTATAGATTTATCTTTTAATTTGCGATTGTGCCACGTCAGTTCATTACCACTATAAATGCACTTAAAAGTGAGCAAATGTTGGCGCCTGTCCTTGCCTTATTGCACGTGTCCACCCCAATTCAATAAAATAGGCAATATAATAAATGGCCGCTTGTTGGATAAACACGGGGAAGTGAGAAGATTTGTTGTTATATTTTATGACATATTCAGCAATTAGTTTTTCATTTGTAGCCGGCCCCTGATGTTTTGCAACAGATTATTTAGATATTAGAGAATATTTGCAATCACTGAAACAAGCCTCTGTGGTTATCAGTATCCTTTCAAACAATTACTGAGAATACACGCGTGGGAAGGAATATATCTGGAAATGGAGGAACAGGTGTAAATATACAGTCAAACTGCGCAACCAAAGGCACAATACCGTCCAGGCTAAAAGACTGTGGTTGCATGGGACGTGGAAAATAGTTTCCTATTTGATAGCATTCACAACTCGTTCATGTATTTACCTGTCATTCCGCATTGATTTGAGCCAAACTATTAACTGAGGTGTTGGTGTGTTATCAGAGAAAAAAATTATAACTGATGAATCTGCAAAACAGGGGCCGCATTACATATTCCCTTACAATAGCGTCAAGGGAATAAGAGAAACTCACAACATGTGGAAATTTGTTAGGCTCGACAGGTATACATTGGTATTATCATGGCCAAATTGTCAAAAAGTCACATTTAGGGATATAACTCCTTCCCCATCACCAAACATACATTTTATGTCTAGTTTTCAAATGTATTTGCTATCACGCTGGCAAAGTGTTCAAATGCCGTGGGAGCAAAGCAAATGTAAGATCAATTCACGGGCCGGTTTTTATCTAAAGTGTGCTTGGTTATACTGGAACCGCCAAGTACGATCATATATTCCCACAGTAGAGAATATCAAGCAAGAATTTTTATTTACCTCCATAATGTCGTGCTCGGAATTGGGCAATTCAGTTCAGTAACAATCGTTTAGGACTCCTCGTACACACACACACACACACACACACACACACACACACACACACACACACACATCATGGCTGCCCAAGATGGTACCATTATTTATAAAATATCGTTTTATCAGCAATAGACGATTCTACATATTTCCCATCATACGGTTGGGACACAGATAGTTGGAAAAATATTGTTACATTCTACAGTGATATGAATGAAACCATATAACAATCCACTCATATACACTTTTGTCAATTTTGAGAACCAGTGAGATACGTCCTGGTGGTAACTTCTTGAAACTTGTAGGAGTGACGGGGATGAATCCTAGAGGTTCAATTCTCAACCAAAGTTTTCAAAAAAATTGTGGTCACATTGCAGATTTTACATATTTTCTCATCTTTGCTTCTGCTAATTGATCTGATACGAAATCTTTCTTTTGATTCTTCCTTATTTCCTGAAAAGTAATCGACAAACTTAATTCATCACTAGACTGTGACTCAAGAAACGATGGTCATTCAATGGCAGTTCGATTTAGCTGTTGGAGTGATAAAGAAATAAAAAAATATCTCTGAGTCAACTAAAATCCATATAAATGGAGATTTTTACCAGTATGAGTGTACGTATAATCTAACATTATGGAGTAGGAACAGTATATTACCATATAAACAGGAGTCTGGATAAATTTAATTAAATTTGAATTCCAGAATATAGAAGAGATTTTTCCCAACCAGGTTTATCTCATAAGTTGCATCAGTGTTCAATTTGTTGGGCTTTTTTGTTTGTATTCTGTGTTGCTAGGTTTGAATTTAACCCATTCCATACTATGGTCACCTGCCTTGGTCAGTGCCAGAATCATATGGCAGAATGATGGGGAAGGAGTTATATCCCTAAATGTGACTATAGACATGTTGGTACTTGAATGAAAGGTCTTTTCATGAAGAATTTGAATATGGAAATGTCGTTTTAAATATTGGTGAATACACGGAAAAATTAGTGACTGGTATGGAATGAGTTAAAAGTCCACCGGCACACCAGCCTCTTCGCCATACAGTAATGATAACAAGCTGCAATGTCGATGATGTTCCTTGTGACTCTGAGATATATGGATGTGGAATAATCAAGGTATTAGTTGCACAAATGCTACATACGTAAATAAACAAAAATTTCATCTTTTGTCACTTTCGAGAATACAAAATAATTTTAATATATAGTGCAGGTTGCCAAAAAATGTGCTTTCCTTAGAGGGCAACCGCTGCTGCTACATGTATGCTGTGGCAGTTCCTGCTTGTTTCACACCTTACGCCACTATTGTTCCACTTTACGTTTGCTTTCTTACATGCTGACAATAGTGACATTATAATTAGTAACTTTCATGAGCAATCTCAAAAGGACAAACCTCTAGTTAAAATTGTGTACGTACAGCTCTGTTTATCGCCTCAGGCACTGAACTAGTGGCACTGATGATTCGATTGATTTATACGAAATTTAGATTTAAGTAAGGGACAGGTGGTTAACACTTTCATTGTTAAGTTGCACAAAGAATCAACAGCTTTTTTGGCGAGCATCGCGACCATTCTGTTTCCCTGGCAATATAGACATACAGCTAGTTGACTGAGAGGTCTTTTAAATCAGCAATGCTCTGCAGGAAAACGACCTTCGTTGCGGTTAGTTTCATGGCTGAAGGGCAAGTTAAGAAGTTTGTGTTCTCATCAGCAGAACGAAAGTATTTCAAGCCGTTACTATTGATTGCCCAAAATGCCCTCCATATATGACAAATTCATCTTTGCTGCAGAATGACCCATCAATACCTGAAGTGAATTCCAACGGTATCATCTATTTCTAGTAACACTTACCAATAAAATTTGAACAAAATCTTTCCAAGCATTGTGAAAATACTCCAGTGACAAAGCTAAATTGGCTGTATAAGGTTCGAATGACCAAAACTTAGATCAAAGTGACCTGAAAATCTGATCACTCATTTTTTTCCCCTTAGAATGCATCACTGTATCAAACCTGACAAGAATCCGTCTGTGCACTATCGATACATCGCGGTAACAAAGTCAAATTGACTGTAAGTCATACTAACCACACATTAGGTCACAGTAACCTGAAAGGCTAAGCATAACACATCGTGTCTAATAAAGCATATTTGTGCCAAATAGGAGGAAAAGCATACATGTACTCCGAAGATACTGCGGTGACAAAGTTCATACTAGGCAGGTCTCTTTGGCCCATAAAAAGGTTACAATAAGTTACAAATCTAATCAACTATTCTTTGTCGTGAAATTCACCTCTGTACTAAATTTGAGAACGAGCCATTCAGACATTTTGAAGATACTGTGGTAACAAAGTCAAATCAACCGTAAATGTGCACCAGTAACCACACAATTCGGGCACAGGGACTGGAAAATCTAATGAGCAAATTTAAGGCATCTTGGCATGTGCCAAATTCGAGACAGACCTATCCCTATCTCAGAAGATATTGTGGTAACAAAGTTCACACTAAGTAGGTCACTGTATAGAACAAATAGGTCAATTCAAACTTGAAAAGAAGTCTGTGTGCTTTCAAAAGTTGTACACATTAAATGCTACAACCTGTGTCCTTTGGAACCTCACATTTCATTAAGCTTATGCATGGGTGGAAATTTTAAATTACCAATGACCCTGACCTTTGACCTTTAGAGGTCACATGCAAATTACAAAAATGCACTGTGTTACAATACCTACAATTTTAGACCAATTTCAACCAGATCACATGAAAATTCACCAAGTAATGGCTAGATGAAATTTTTAAATGGCCAAATGACCTTGACCTTTGACCTTTAGAGGCTACATGTAAATTACAAAAATATTCAGTGTTGCAATATATGTCATTGAATGAAAATTGACAAGGTTTTGGCTGGATGAAAATTTTAATGACCTTGACCTTTGATCTATAGAGGTCACATATAAATTACACAAATGTGCAGTATTACAATAGCTACTGTTTGAGCCCAACGTGATCAAAAGTGGAAAAATTTTGACTGTGTTATGGCTAGAAGAAAATTTCAAATGGCAAAATGACATTGGCCTTTGACATATAGGGGGCACATGTAAATTACAAAAATATGCAGTGTTACAAACATATTAATCAAAGTTGGATTGGTTACCTGTAACTATCATAGTTTGGAGATATTCAAGTTAAAAGTTTTCAAATTGCCCTGATTTGCACAATTTTCAAAACCGTTGAACTTCTTTACAAAAACGCAAGACTTCAAGTATGGAAGTATAGTCAGGCCCAGTTTGAAATTTCGATGTACAAATTTTTTTTATTGAAAAGTCGGGCAAATTTGCCTAGAAAGAAGGAAAGAAAGAAAGAAAGAAAGAAAGAAAGAAAGAAAACAAACAAAGAAAAAAATGAAAGAATTCCTAGAAAAACAATATGTCTGTGTTGGCACACAGACATAAATAGTTTCATAACAATATGCGTTTAAAACTTGAATCGAAAACACTTTGGTCATCGCCATGCTTGCTTGCCTCTCTACACATTGTGCACGCTCATTCTAAACAGCGCAGATGAAATTTTAGATGATTGATTTGCACTTTCGTCATTTACATACCTTGGGTTTTTTGTCACTTTATCCTTAGAAGTGAATTTTATCAATCAAAATGGAAAGTTATGGGAAAAATACAAACAACCGTTCACATTATTATTTCCATGAGATTGAATAAGCCTGTACGGCAGAAGGATACACGTAGAGCCGCTAGCGGTTCGTCCCTTCCCCCGCACGGATTTTATTTTAAACCAAAGACGCTGCTCATGATGATTTCTATCTATATATTTATCCAACACTCATTTTAGAACTAGCAAGCACGTGATGCAATAGGTCCATATTGGCAGTAGGTATGCATATTTAAAGACCGGGCATGAATCAAGATGTTGCCACAAACCGTTTCATTTATCAGGGCGAGCGGTACAACACAAAGTGGAAGTCAACGTGTGTGGTTTACGGGAAGTTGCTCCATATATCTCTAGTATTGGAGCTGAAATCTGACGTGCTTAAGATGAAAAAAATGGAAGTTAGATAAAATTAAATCAAGATAATGTTAGGTTTTACAAGTGTCCTAAAGATCTTAAACAGGTTACTCCTTTATGAAAATCACGTCGTCAAGTGCATTCTGTTGTGCACACATACCGTTTTGAAAAGGTGCTTTTGTATGTTTGTTTGTTTTGTTTTTTTTTTATTAGTTTTTTTTTTTTTTTTTTTTTGTGAAGATAAGGGAACCAGCGGAAAACTGTGCACATCTTTCCTCCCAATATTGATGAGGGACTATATCAGACTTCGTGTATCCACCCGAAAAGATACAAGTAAGCTTCCCAGAAGTAGATTTCATACTAAACAAATAAAGAGGTGATCTTGTAATCTGGCAATTGTATACATTAATTTTTCCTATTTGTGATACATGTGCACATGTAATATCCGTATTTCATACTTACCGTAAAATTGTCAGTCACGTGAACATCAATTATGGTCTTTCATATCTCCTGTCCATCCATATGTCCACAATTAACATATTTCCTTCTATTTCAGAGCGGTCGACCAGATCCTTCATGAACTTGGTGGGAAGGTACCTTGATTGGACCTTGCTGGGTCAATTTAGGTCCAGAGGGTTTGTTACGTTATCTATTTTCCTTTTTTTTCGGTTGAGGGCTCCTTAAAACTTCTAAGTCAATGGCTCTGAAATTGCATGGACAGACCTTTGGCTACACTTAAATCTTAATTGCTGAAACATTTGCATATTGATTCTTGAGTGTTTTGTAAGTTTGTACTTATCCAAAAGACACACGTTAATGTAAAGAATGTAGCTTGACTTTGTACCACCAAAGTTATTTACTAAGTGGTGCTAATGTCATTTGTTAATTTCTTTGAATAATGTTTTAAAGATTAAGTGATTGGTTAAGGTATCTATAAGCAAAGTTACTGTGAGTATGATACTAAACATACATGAATGCCAATTTTCTCCAAAGCTGTTGGCCACATCCAATTTGTCAAACGTGTTAGGCATATACCTTGAGTAATTTCTCGCCCTCCCCCCCCCCAAAAAAAAAAATCAGGTTATGTTTCTGTGCTTTTTGGATCTGCATGACCTTTAGGGAAGATCTTCACGAATCTAGTTTCTCCAAAACCCAATTTAGCCATTTTCTTTAAAATTACCCATGGAAACTTCAAAGAACTTCTAGACCCCCATTTAGTCAACATGCAGCACTGTGATTTTCTTCTATTTCCTGTGATTTGTGTATGTGTGTGTGTGTGTGTGTGAGAGAGAGACAGAGAGAGAGAGTAGGTTCTGTTTTCTTTTTTGTCCAAAGCTAAAGGCTTTATTTTCTCACTAGAAGAAACTAATACTGTTTTCCGATTTAATGAAGTTTTACCTTGCGAACATTCAATAAGTCCACGCATACCCATTGATTACCGTGCCAAATATACCAGCTGGTAAGGAAATGTTAATATACACGTCAAGGCTACAAACTTCTCGAACTTTGACTTTGTCTATGAAACAGTGTATGCAAATGTGGCAGAACTCATGTCTACGTAATGTAACAGAACCATGTCACTAGGTCAAATGTTTAGGCCACTGTGATGAATATATACTATTCGTCTCTGTCTTTGCCTTTATTTATTTGTCTCTGTTTCTGTTTGAACTTCTGCTCCAGGGTCTGTTTCTGCTTTTTATTTATTTGTGTTTTCACCGAAACGCGTTCAACAGGTAAAATTTAAAAAAAAATACAATATAAGCCTGAGTTATAATAGTGGCTCTTTGTCTCAACTTAACAAAATAAGACAAATCGATAAGAAGAAGTAAAGAATATAAGATCGTAAATTATAGGTATATTATAAATAGAATTATATATTTTGGCTCTTGTTTGTAATTGCAAGGCCTGCAAAAAAGCAATACTATGTATAATTAGGAGTGTGTGTAGCATACGAAGTATAAATTTTAGCGATCCTGCATGTATGTAGTACACGAAGCGTCACTTTTTAACATTTCAATACAAATACTCATATTTCATATCTATTTTAGTGGATGAAAGTCCCCTTTGAAATCCACAAGCCGAAAACCTAGACCTTATTCATGTGCCGGACGAATTGACAATTCGTGCAGTTAATATATTTAAGGAAAATGGACTGACCTATCAATTTTTATCTTTTAGACATTCAGGTTTTTTATGTATAAGATTGTGATATTTTCATGCTTCGTCTTATTTGTGTGGAGAAGAAACTCCCCGTGGGTTGGGAGAAATGCCCTTTGAGTTGGATCTCAGCCGAAAAAGGTATCAAATATGTGACTTCACCTATGAATCCTAAATTATTATTCTTAATCTCTTTTACTTCTCATAAGGTGGAGACTTCTTAGGGAGTTCTATGAATTTAAGCGGGATGCCTTTTCCAAATATGTAAGATGAATACAAGAAGCTGCCATCACGAAAAAGAAAACAAAAATAACAACCCAGGAAACATGTCCGGGAATTTAAGGTTGCGGAACACGCTTGAAGGGTTCATGCCGCTAACCCCTTTATAAATTCATGTGGCTGTTGAAGCCTGCAATTGTCTACAATTTTTTGCAACGAACATGATAACACCGATTAATTAACGTACAGGTTTGGACATAGGCAATGGCTGGATTAAAAGTTCGGAGAGAAGAGAGATTACATTGTGTTACTTTAAGCCGAACTACAAGGACGATGTGGTGGTGTTGCATCTAATTCTATAATTATATTCTGTGTTTGGTTTATTAAAACAAAAAACAAAAAAACAAGACACAGGACAAGTATCTGTTGTTACCTATTTTTTTTTTAATAATGGCATAAACGGTCTATTCGTGCCATTTATGTAATAAATGAAGTACTTGTACATCTTAAACTTGCCAATGTAAAGAGAATTAGGGTCGCCACCAAATAATTCTGACAACACTCAGTGAAGTGGGATCAAAATCATGATTGCTCAGGTTTTCATAAAAACAGCTGCTTGACTGACATTTGTATGCACAATTATTACTGTATACACCAAAGAATCTTTCTCATAAAAGGATAATCGCTCTCTGTCGCAAAGACCGACGAAAGAGCAGCTCCCATCTGGCCAGTCTTGCATAGGAATTTAGAAACTTGGCATTTTTATTCAGTTGATTACCTTTTATGTGAAGTAGATGGTCTTTTCTATAATATTACATTCCATCAATGAGAAAGAAAGGACAACTTATGTTATATGCATCTCTAGGGCATAATTTCTTGGCGCTTGATTTCATTGTAAGGATCCAGTAAAAGAAATGAATCAGAAATTTAGCTAGGTTGTGAACCCAGGTCACTATGTTAAGTGTATGGGCACAGTGATTCTAATTTACTGTTTGTGTCTGTGACAATTTTGTCCTTTTATGAAACCTTACATATATTCTAATATATGCCTCGTACGCTGAAGTTCATTTCAGGTTGGAGCTCAATTAAAGTTGCATACATGTTGCCCAGCTTTTCTAATGGTAAACATGTTATCAATGAACTGACGTTTGAATTACCTATGTGTAACCCAATTCATCTCAAGAGTCAAATGCTTTCATTTCACATGCATAGTCTACCAGCTGGCATTGATGTTGTTGATTGTGCAAAGTATGTTACATGTTTAGTCCAATGGCTGGTCCATGTACACTGAATAAAGCAAAGTTATGCGTAGAGAACAGATATTGGTCTAATTTCTTTTGTTTATATGTGTATGGCTATAACAGAAGTTGTAAAGTGCTTGCAGGACTTGTGCACAAAGGCGAAATAACGCGCCGACTTGCGTCAGCTCAGATGGTCGTCTGTTCTGTCAATAAAGCCCTTCATGTGGGCGGCAAGATGGAAAAAGCTGATTATTCCTGCTGTACAAAGCTTGTGTAGTTTGCACCTGGGGCATTATGCAGTTATGCTTCTTCATGTTTGTTTCCATAACACAATCAAAAAGTACTTAGGCTTCTGTCTTTGCAACTAAATCTTCTTGAGACAACAGAAAGTATATGCACTTTACTTTGACTGTGTTTACTGTAGCAAGTTAAGTAAGTAAACAATTTGTGTACAATAACAATGTAATGTATCTTTCATGAGCTCTCATGTTTACAGAAATACCTTATGAGAATCACGGAGTCATGGGGAGCCAGATTCACAACTTTATTTTAATTAGTCTTCGCAACACAACAACTGACAATGTTTTGATTACCTAAGGAAGGAAACTTGTCATTAATCTATTACTCAAAGTAGCCAGTTGACCAAATATCCTTAATCACCTCTCGTGTATAGCAACGCAATAATAGATTGTCTGAGAAAATAATGCGAGAAGTGAGAATGCACCTTACCTAGAATATGAATCATCCGAAGAACTCTTGACATTGTGTATTACGCGTTTCGTACTGTTTGCATTTGAAAAAGTGGATGCCAACGGCATACAATGTTTAAATTGTGTTATAAAAAAAACCTAAGGGATACTGACAGGATTGGCGTTCGTCCATCAGTCTATCTGTAGCCTTTCGAAAAGGCGGATCAACTTCTCTTCAAATTGGTCGGATGAGCGGTGGGTTTCTGCCAAACTTGTTCATGGTGTCCACTTTATCTTTCGCGGAGGTTTTTTGTTCATTCATTTTGGATAATGTAAAAAAAAATGTATTCTGATACATCTAGCCAGCTGCTTTAAAATTGGATTGAAACATTTTTAGACACTTATAGACATCGGGCTTGAGGGTATCTGCATTTTTTTTATATTTGTAACATTTTTGTGTACCCGCGCAGTTTTTACTTCTCTAAAGGCGCAGCAAAAGTACATGTATGGTAAAATATTGAAGGCAGATCTAGACCAAAGTTCCTGAAATTCTATGAAATGATTTAAAACGGCAACAAAACTTTTTAATCCCAGTCTTCTTCCAGTATAAGCTTTAAGCTGTGTCCACGATGTGTCTCTCACTATAAAGAATGTTATTTAGGTCCACGAAGAGCTTCTAAAACCATAAACATGACGAAGAGAACTTGTGTTATTACTGCCGCATTGTGTGCGTGTGTGGGGGGGGGGGGGACCATTTTTTCTTGTGGTTTTGAAATGGCAAGAAGGTAAATTGGCAATCTCAACGCGCTGTCAACATCAGAACGCTTAATATATATATATATATATATATATATATATATATATATATATATATATATATATATATATATATATATATATATATATACATACACATATATATATATACATATATATATACATATGTATATATATATATATATATATATATATATATATATATATATATATTGTGTATTCTCAACTAACTGTCCTTTTCCAAAAACTGTGATTAAAGTCGATTTGACTCTGGTTTTCTACACTTTCTCCTACGCAGCCAAACACGAATTAGCAAACTGGCTGGCTCTCAATACAAATATAGTTATTGAGTTGTGATCAGCTGCAGGTTCCTGGGTTTATACAGTTCAGGATCGGCTGCGCTATCTTGCTTCGATTCGATAGTAGTGGACATTTTGAATATAGATTGCATAAATTCGTTCCGTCTATGTTTTGGCGTTGCATCCATCATGTCATTGGAACGTATTCAGAACTGTTTTAAACATAAACATCCCCGCAAAAAGGGCAAAAGCCGCTTTTTTACCCAACGGCCCAGCCCCAGCTTATTATGTAATGTGATCATGGAGAAAAAAGTTATTCCTTCGTGATACAGGTGACTGAATGTTGGATTTACATTCATATTTTATTTCATTAGAATCAATCCACATAATCACTAGCAGCAGCAAAATGATATCACAGTTGACAATGGACAGACGCTTGGCAAACGGGGATAACTTTAAAGAACTGCTCCACATTACATGTATCTGGAACTGAATCATGTCTGTTTTGGTCAAGGTGTGTAATCTTGAATGCGGTTGATGGCAGCACTCAGGTAGGATATACTTTAGAACAGTTATTTTAATCTCGATATACACCATTGTTACACAGAGATCATCATCACTTCGCCAATTATATATATATATATATATATATATATATATATATATATATATATATATATATATATATATATATATATATAAGGCTCCGAAACATGTTGAGCAGTTACCCGCTGAACACCCTTTAGTTTATTTGGGCTAATACAGCCTATGTCAAAATTTTACAGAGGAACGTGTGCAATATGGACAATAGTACTTCTATGTATATAAGTTAGACAGGGACAGGTTAGCTTATGGAGAGTAAAGAGTTTGGACTGCCGAATAGGGTAATGACTACTAGGAAGTGGTTTTGGACAAAAAGATAGAAATACAATATATACATTCCCGCGACTTGCTTGATGATCATATTTCATTGCACAAGAAAAGGCAAGAAATCAAGTGTATTTTTTTATTTCAGTTGGTACCCATGGATCTCCAGGAAACGGATATTATTAGGTATCTGAGCACTGCATAAGAATAATTTGGGTACCAGGGTCTAAAACTTTCTTCCAATTCACTTGATTGACAAAAAACTGTGATCGAAACATGAACCATGGGAGAGTTTTCTGTTGGTTTGGAACGAAATCTATACTCAAATGACTGGCGGTGTTTGCCGTATTATGATGAACCAGGGGTGTGGGGCAAGCTGTAAACGGATTTGGTTCGTTCCCAAGTTCATGTCGTACATATATGCTTCAATCGATGAAAAGGGTCAGGAGGGTTCCCAATATGGTGGTAAAGTTACTAATTTTACCCTCGTACAAGGTACGTAAAATAAGAAAATTTGGATATTTTGGTTTGTACGAAGTACGGAAATTAAAGCGCCTTTCAGAGCACAAGGAGATAAAACTGCGCCTGTATGTCGCCATTTGTCGTTATTTCGGAGGTGTGGTTTGAACTCAAGATTTGAATGTGCTCGCACTTTATCCTATATTATCAAGTGGAAAATTGCCATGCAGCAAAATGGCATAGAACAAGGATATCTTAGTGTCGTTCTAACTTTTAGCGCAGGTGCTCAGTCAGCTGAACTTCCATGTTCGTTGCCTGCATTGTTTGTTAACGATTTAGCATTTTGCACTGTTTCTGAAAACAAAGTTGGTTGGATTTGCTTGAAAGATGGAGGGGAAGCTCTTTCAACGGCAGAAATACTATTTCCAGTATTTCACGTTTCACGACGGATAGGCGCTAATTTCATTACTTGAACACGTGCCCGTTAAATCCCCTATGGGTTTTCAGGTCAAGGTCCAGATGAAATAATTTGCTTCAAATCATATACAGATTAAAAACTGTGAAATATATGAAAAGGTTTTAACATGTAGTTGTTGTTTTGGTTGTTCTTACAAACAATACCCTTGAAACTTATTAAAAATAAAAACAAAATAATTTTATCTTCATTTTGCACATAGGTCATAACCCTGTGAAATGTGTCCACCGTTTGACACACCTGTCATCCAGACGTCCTAATATATCTTTGTGACCCCCCCCCCCCCAAAAAAAATGGACAATCGAGTTCAATTGGATGTACACGTACATGATTTATCAAGTTTGAGGCAATTTTAGATATGTCATGACAAACACACCTCCTAAATTCAGGATGTTCAGTTCAGATGGTCAAACAGAGTGGTCTGTAATGATAGTTTCGGAGAAGCAGTGTCATGACTTTTTTAGTTATATACAATTTTGAGTTATATCATATTATAAACCCACAAATTTAAGGAATGTGTACAACTCCATGCAATGCAGTAGATTTTTAAAATGGGCTTTTAGTTTATGGCTAGGAGGCGTGGAGTATGCAGTGCCATTGTCCATGCAAGTTCCACGTATTACGGGTATGTAGAGTAGTAAATGTTTGTAGGTCTACCGCTAGCCATCACGAATTTTGGCCTTTCAAACTCGGTGGTTCTTTGTAGGAGGAAAAACTAACATAAAAACAAGCGTGTAAACTATCCTTCGACGGTGGTCCTTCAAGACAGGAACCAGTGAACGCCGATGTCCCTGTTAGAACACACTGGTAGCAATATATCCACAGGTGATGGGGTCCCAATGCAGAGCAGAGCAGGCTAGTACCTTTAAGACATAAGAGACCAACAATGACTTATCTGTTGCTTCCCAACCATTCCATATACATATAGCCGCTAATAGTTACAGTAGATATCAATAATGATAACAGCAATAATACAATAACAAACTAAGAAAGATGATTTGCTGCATAGCAAAGCAGTGTGTGTATCTTCAAAGCATATTGGTGTGGCAATGTTAATCTATTACGTAACACAGGAGTAGAAGTTGGAATGGCATCTCTATCTGTAATAGCTTTGAAGTTATTCAAAATTTAAAATATCTAATGATGCCTTTTGCCATAATATAAATTGCTACAACTTTTATTTTATAATGCATTACATGTACGTGCACAATGGTCAACAACCCCTTAGCAGAAGTTGGAATGACATCTTTATGAATTGCAGTGTTGAAGATATTCAATATTGAAAATTTCGAATTCTGCTAATTAGCATAATTTAAATTGCTGCAATTTTTGTTTTAGATTCATTACATGTGCACTGGTCAATAACCCCCTAGTAGAAGTTGAAATGACATATCTAACTATTATACTTTGGAAGATATTCAAGTTTTTAATTTTTCAAATGCTGCTAATTAGCATAATTTAAATGGCTACAACTTTTACTTTAAATCTATTAGATGCGCAATAATCAATAATCCCCTAGTAAAAGTTAATATGACATCTCTATCTATAATAGTTTTGCAGATATTCAAGTTTTAAAATTTGCAATGCAGCCAATTAGCATAATTTAAATTGCTCCAACTTTCGTTTTAAAATCATTAGATGTGGTGCACTGGTCAACAACCCCCTCGTAGAAGTTGGAATGACATCTCTATTTTACTTTTAAAGATATTCAAGATTTAAAATTTAAAATGCACCCAATTTGCATAATTTTAAACATCTTCATTCTACTGTATAAAACGGTCAACTCCTTGTATGGAGGTACAATCATGCCAAGTTTGGAGTTTCTCTGTAAAATAGTGTCCAAGAAAAGTGTTGAACAAATTTACTGGTAGCTAAGAAAGAAGAAAGAAAGAAAGAAAGAAAGAAAGAAAGAAAGAATTTCAGGAAAAACAGAAAAGTGTGTGTTGAGACACACACTTTAAATAGG
This sequence comes from Hermodice carunculata, assembly GCA_964020975.1. Taxonomy (NCBI): domain Eukaryota; kingdom Metazoa; phylum Annelida; class Polychaeta; order Eunicida; family Amphinomidae; genus Hermodice; species Hermodice carunculata. The sequence continues at coordinate 73,137,399 of OZ026617.1, forward strand.
AGTCGAAGTAACAAGTATATATATATATATATATATATATATATATATATATATAAATCGTCAAAATTAGGCCTTGCAGAAATTTGAAAAGAGCACAGAGAATTCATGAGGGTGATATCATCAGCATAAGAAATAATCTCAAAATTAGCTGCCGCAGAGGGCATGTCATTGACATATATGACAAAGAAGAGAGGGCCCAAAATTGACCCTTGAGGCACACCAGTGGAAATAGGCCGAATTTTAGAGCAAGCATTGTCATAGGAAACATATTGGGACCAATCTGAGAGGTAGCTGTTAAACCAATTTAGAGGCGTACCGGTGATACCATAATATTTTAATTTTGAAGAAGAACGCCTTGATCTAATGTATAAAATGCCTTAGATAAGTCAAGGAAAAACTGATTGGGTTTTCGCCAGAATCAAGTTCTTTGTATATTCTATCTAAAAATTCAAGAGTTGCAGTCTCTGTTGAGGGCAGCTGCTTGAAGCCGTGTTGGCTACTATACAACAAGGAGTGGAGGGTAAAAAAGTCAAATATTTGATGATAGACTACCTTTTCAGGGATTGTTGACATAACAGGAAGAATGGAAATGGGCCTATAGTTGTCTATAATTGAGTTATCATCCTTTTCGTGTATAGGTATAACTTTAGCTGTCTTCAATTTATGTGGGAATTTACCTGTATTTAGACTGGTTTGTGATAAGGGTGAGAGGGTTTGAGAGAGAAGCACAGGCTCCTTTCCGAAGTTTCATTGATAAATAATCATGTCCAGTGCTTGTCTTAGGCTCAAATTTCCTAATTATATATTCAATTTCAGTGTCCGATACTTGTTTAAAGGAAAATGTGTTTTGAAAATGGTCTGTAAGAAAGGTAAAAAAAACAGGTGTATCACAAGCAATAAATTTAGCAGCCATCTTAGGACCAACATTTGCAAAAATTCCATTGAAACGATCAGCAATTTCATTTTCTTAGTAACTGTGTTATTTTGAATTTTAAAGAATAGAGGGAAATCTTTCTTACTCTTATTTAGATTTAGCATTGACTTTATAGTGTCCCGAGTCTTTCTTGCACATTTCAAATTGGCCACAGTAATTGTGTTTTAAATGTTGTATATTTGTATCTAGAATTCTATTGGTAACTCGGAGATTATGTTTCATAGTATTGTATTGCGTTGTGTCTTGGGGAGTACACTTGAGTTTCTGATATAGATCATCACGGAATTTAAAAGATTTTAAGATACCCGTCCGTTAGTTATCCATGGGGATTGTTTATGCCTATATTTATTAAATTTGACAGTTCTAACAGGTAAGTATTTTTCTTTATTGCTACATATAATATGTTCAAGTTTATCGCAATTAAAATTTGGATCATTAGTAGGATCATTATCTAGTGATTCCATTATTTTGGCATCTTATAACCCTTGGTAAAACTTGTCATATGACTGTTTGTCCTTAGTTACCACCTTAATGAATTAAGTTTGTGCTTGGGAATTGACTTTTTGATTCAGACATGTGAAGTATGGGAAATGGTCTGACAAGGCAGTTAGAATAATACCAGATGAGCAAGATTTTGAATAATTGGATAAATCACCAAAAACATTGTCAATTAGGGTGGCCCCATTTGCTGCGATATAACTCCAAAAAAATATGCAGGAGTCTCGCATAGACTTGTTCTAAGCTAGAAGGTAAGGTACAGTTGTGTAGGATATGGTGTGTTGAGTCAGTTCTATCTTTAGATTCATTTAAGGGTGCCTTGCCTGCGGGAGATAGGAAGAACTGTAATCGGGGGATGGGGGATGGACTGGCAACCCGAAGCAATATTGAAGGTTGACAGTCCATCCCTCAGCTTTACAGTTTTTCCTGTACCACAAAGGCAAAGGCACCATTTCCTTTTTATTATACCTTAGGGAGGAATCCGTTCTCGTGATTGGTCAGTAGGGTAGGTAACATTTCTTCCTGTTACCTGCTGTAAAGGTACTCTCACCCGCCACTGTTTTTGCAGCTAGACAGCTGTGCAGCTCTGACCCGGCCTTGACCCCAAAGCACAAGAAACATGAGACAAACGGAAACCGCGTGCACACATTTTTGTTTGCTATTAAAATTTGCTCTTTATAAATATTTTGTATTCTTCTGTATAATAAAACAAATTGTGTTCTTGGCTTTGGATGACAGGAAGAATTGCAAACGTTCGGTATGGACTGTTAACTCTCAGCTCTGTTTCAGGTTGACAGTCGATCCTTCAGGTTCACAATTCTTCCTGTCACCCGCAACCAAGGGCACCATTTGTAAATTCATACCGAAGAACATCAAATCAACATAATAAGACGGGGTAAGGAATGCAGCCCCCCCCCCCCAAGCGGCAGAAATAAGCAGCATAGGACAGTAAATTTCCTCTGGGTTGACAGTCAAAACCGTTATGCTCAGCTGATCAAAGACTACATTTACACCTAAGCCATAATAAAATCAAATGCAAGGTAAAAATGGTAATGTAAGCCACATATACACCATGAATGGAAAATAGTAAGCCACATGTACACCATTAATGGAAAGTTCGTGTATACGTAGAGGACCTACATGTACATGTGAATAATATGTTAGACCTAAGAGCGGCAAGTGCATACCACATGGCTTCAAATATCTGATAACATACATGTGGGGGTTTTATCGATCATTACTGCCAAAAAATTGAATTGGTATAGTGGGAATACACAAATTATACCAGCTCGTTGAAAAAAAAACACAATAAATAGTGAGTTTGCAACTCCTTAAACGCACTTAGTTCTGTTGAATAAATCACATATTCATGGTTAGATATTTATTTTTCAAAAATACGCTTTCGATGAAAATTTTGAATTTTCCAAAGATGTATTCGATCCCCGAATTAAAAGGAAACCAACATTAATTTTAAGTTAGTACTATATGTCCTTTTGCTTTTCAGGTTAAAGACATCGTCAATTGCATCAGTCACATGATTAAACACAATACAAGATCATGGTACAATTGTGGTAATCGAGTAAAAACACAGGGGCTCTGTTTCACATCAAGGGTTTTAAAGACACTTATGCATATCTAACCACTCAATGAATAACATAACCGAAACGTGCGTCATTTTTGCATTTCCTTTTCCACATACCAGTTTGCCAAATGCTGATGTGAAATATTGTATACAAGACATAGGTTTTTCAACAATTTGAAAAAAATAGGTGACACGTTCTATGCTTGCGTTCTGATTCTGAAAACATGTTATCAACATGTTTTTACTAGAAGTTTTTGTTATTTTTTTTATCTTGTCAGATCTAAACCCTAGTTTTTGCAATTTTTTTCAGATAAGGAGCGGTGTGAACATCGGTACTTAATCATAGACCAATTTACGCTAATTTCTGCTTGATTTGTTACAAATTCTACATACCCATAACAATTACAACATTAAAAAATTATGAAAAGAATTTAATGTGACCTTTAGATTTATAGACGACTAAGGGTTACAGTTAATAACAAACGCTTAAAAGTTTACATAACTTTGGTTTATCAAGGCAATTTAGAAACAAAGGAAACCAGCAAATCGACAATGAAAGGCTCATTCTAATTAGACATATAATTTGCAATATATATATATATATATATATATATATATATATATATATATATATATATATATATATATATATATATATATACTCAGGGTTCGAATTTAGCTGGTGCCCGATGTCCCGAGGCAAGTTCATATGCAATTGGGCAAGTTTACTCTATAACTTTGTTTCCCGCCGGCAAAGTTAAAGAAAGATGATTGAAAATAATCAAGAGTTGATATGTTTTCTCAGTAGTTACAAAGCTAAGTGCTCACTGTAGTTAAACAAGCACTATTGCACAATTCAGGGTCAGCAATATCAGCATGAACACTGATTTGTTCCTACTGATCTTGTGTCTGTCTTTAAACACTTTCTTTGCCATTGTTAACCGTGCAGCAAGAAATGTGCAACCTAGCAGTTAAAATATCCTTAACCATGTGGTTATTTGGGATCGGCAAAGCCCCTGAAAAGGATGCAAAGGACACGGGGAAGAAAAGAATACAGTCATTACTTCATAAGTAGTTATACCAGGGACATGTTATTTAGATCTGTAACAGGTCCGTGCAGCTGATTATACAGGTTGCATCAAATGGTGGTTGACATCAGTGATAAAAATATATGATTTTACGCACCCAGAGGTTAGAATTTCTAGTGACATTTACTTGCCAAACTCAGATTAAGGCACCATCTGGGTTTAATTTGTACCGGCAGGTGTACTATGACTTAATCGCGTATATATATATATATATATATATATATATATATATATATATATATATATATATATATATATATATATATATATATATATATATATATATATATCACTTGCCCCAGGTTTCGCTTTAACTGACACGAATCTTGTGTTCTGCAGACCAGCGATAGCGAAATTATCCGCAGATGCTTTTCTTTATCGGCCTGTCAATGTACACCTTTTTTCATATTTCTATCCATTTCCTGTGTCTAATTGCAATGGGTCTTTCTACTTAATAGCTATAACAGGAGAGCAAATTGAAAGAGCCAGTGAGCCAAGACCAGAAATCGACACCATATACAAACATATTAAGGTATATCATATTTCGATACATCATTTTGCAAGATAATGGGATTTGTATTCATTCAACCAGACGTAGCTTTTTATGTGATATTTTGGTTAAAAACATCTTCCAGTCGCTGTATGTGCATCATGGCTCTAATTATACTCGGTTACATCTCTGGTGTACCTTCAATTGTCCTTTTATGGAAAAAACCGCGTAATTTACATCTGATAGTATTGCTACCGTAGTAATCTTTGTCTCTTTTGTTGACTTACAATCGTACATATGGTTTTGCGGAAGAAGAAAAGCCGAAGCAAGAGATCGAAGAGAAGCAGAGACCGTTGGTACACACGGCATGCACGTCATCTGTCATGAGCCCAGGGTTTGTAAGTGGCCTCATATGGGCAAGTAACTGTCAGTGCCACCTCACAAACTGGCATCATCAAAAGCCTTCATCTCCTTGGCAACGGCTGCAGCAGCAGTCTGACAAACCTCTTTAGAATCTCTGAGAATGATTCAACCATTATAAGATTACAGTGTTTTAGTAATTGCTTGATACAGTAATGTTTGTGCGGCATAGGGCGGCGTCCCAGGCCCTACAACTATAAAGATATTCCGACCAGGATATTTCACTTTTTCCTCCTGACCTATTCCGGCTGCTGTGTGCCACCAGGGGCTATAGTATTTGTGTGGCCAAAGGACACTCCACTCAGAATTCATCAAGGGGCGCATCAAAGAAAGATAGTGGTAAAACATGTTCACCGTTCTTGGAGTATCAAGAACGGATTACATGTACCGCAGCAAGATGTCTCAGGTGAAGTCGAGTAAAAAATGACCGTCGAAGGTTTGCTCACACCGACGTGGCTTGAACCAATCCCAGCACTTTTAACTCTTTAAGTGTTTGAATATTTCATTGAGTTCGGGTAATACGTCCATAAGCGCATATGCCTCAGTATAGTGTTCTGCATATGTTACTTTTGATCTTGTGGCATTATTTAATTTGAACTCCTTCGCAGGAAGTCTTTGTTTATTCTCTGACTTTGGTTTTTAGGTAATGTTGCCATTTGTTATTTTGTCTAGTCGAACTGTTTATATTATACACGCATGGTGGTTTCAGTCCCTTATTGGCAGTGGTGACTCTTCACCCGCAGTGTGAAAGTAAACCCAGGGTTGAGTTGAAGGCTTTGGTGTGCTGCCTCCTGTATGCATATGATAATTAATCAGATAAGACAGGCTACTACCAGCAGGACGCTGGCCCGAGGCCTAGTTCTTGTCTCTGAGAGAAAGTTATTTTCTTTCTTGTTGTTCCGGTCTTTTATTATTCTAAAATAGCAGGTTGTCTGCACTGTACAATTCGAATTTGGTCCGGCAAAGTATAAGAGGATGGGATGACCTAGTTGTGTGCACACTAAATCTTTTCAAAGTTTACTTGTAGGTGTCTTTGACAAATACCATATACGTACGGCTGGACCAGGACTACGGGGGAGGCAACGACAAACAGCTGTATAATCCCCTGATGTTGAACTTGACAAAATTAGCCTAGGTTAATTGTTATTATTGTGAAAACAATGTTCTGAAAATATGCTAGCATTGATCATGCTCGAACTATCAGTATTAATACTGTTCGTAGATGCAGGACACTTTTGACGGACAACTGCGGCAAGTGACAGCAACCGACGGTGATCAACGGCATTTTGCGTTGGTTGGCGTTTCTTAACTTTATTATTATTATTATTATTATTATTATTATTATTATTATTATTATTATTATTATTATTATTACTGTTGTTGTTGTTATGTTTGCACACCATGTGTATTTGAAAAGGAAGAGTTTTCCAAATTGTGGACGTGCCAAGGACAACACTGTTTTGGTGTCGACGTCTCAGATTCAAAGGGCAAAAAGGAATTAAAATCGACCGTCTCCTCAGAAATGAACAAGTATCTCTCATGTCAATCTTTGCCGTTAATATTTATCGTTTCTCCGCTTCCGTCGTGCTTATATACTTAGTGTTTCTCCTGAGCAATTAGTATTTCAATCTCTTTCATTCTTTAACAATATTATACATATTCACAAAACCGTTTAAGGACTCTTTTTCATGTTTATAAACAACAATCATTGCATACTTCTTCGTTTTAGTTTATATACATCAGTCGAGATATATGACTCATATCGTTAGAACCAGTAAAGGGTCAATTTTGAATTTGTATAACACTTTCATTGGCCTTACAAAGTGACAAACTTGTCACCAGGATCTTTTAAAAGGTCACGTTCCCAGTATAAGTCTCATAATGATTTTAATTTTCATAAGAAAATGTACATAAACTGCTATAAATTGCTTTTATTGCCAAACCTTGATGGGGATATTATACTACGGTTTTCGATACCTGATGGACTAGGATTGGAAGATGAATGTTGATGTTTTGATAACCCTTGAATCTTTCTGCTGTCATTGTTGCGTTGAAATTTATAAAAATGGGTATTTTGTAGCCATTTGATCAATACTTTTAGCTATGTTGCGCTGTGTTCTCTGACTCACGGTTATAATGGAGGTAGGGTTTGATTATAATGTTCCAAATTCATAGATATCACAAAAACGATGTAGGCCTACTTTCCTCTTTTGTTATAGACTCAGCTGACTGATAAGTCTGGAGAACTAAGAAGTGGTAGGACTACCTTGTCTCATTTTATCTTTGGTACAAGTGATAAAATGTGGATTCTAAGTGATTAGGCCAATATGTTTTGGGAAAAAACCTTAAGTCTTTAGTTAATGAAGAATATTTTGAAGGTTGAGAGGCCCGATTTAAAACCACCGGTTGCTCCGTCTGAGTTACTGCGTGTCTCAAGTCAGTCACATTTGTTTCTCAACATTGGTATTGGATGATGAATGTTGATGTTTTGGTAACTCTTGAATCTCTTGGCTGTCATTGTTGGGTTGAAAATTATAATCATGGGTAAAATTTTTATAAAGAATTATATACTTCAAAGCTTGTGTGATTTCAAATTACTCGGGGTGAATTCAAATTAGAGAACATCCAGAAAAAACACACTTTAGGTACATATAAACAAAATGTCCACACCATTAAACTAAGAGGAGTTATGCATGAAATCTCAAAATGCTGTGAACATTATCGACATGACCAAACTACAGACACGGACACATTATCTTGATAAGCATCATCTTAAATCCTTATTGAAATTGTTTTTCATTATTATAGAATTCAGTGAAAACATTGAAAGGGAAAGGGGTCAATAAGCACTTGTCAGTGGTGCTGACATTGTGAGTAAACGTTGGATTAGTTGAAGCATTTCCAGCCGATTTCATAGCTGTCTGTTAGCAAAAATTCCACCGACTGAGAAATGTTTGTACATTCATCAAACATGACTTAGCTGTAATCCTGATCATTTGTAATGGATATTTGATAAATGTCACACATGTAAACACATTTGTATTATGCAAATAATTTGAATTACTTAATGTAAAACTCATTGATGATTTTAGTTGTAGACCGTTTTTTATTACTATGTGCATACTGCCCCCGTTGTAGAGACTTATTACCACACCGTATTTTCATCATGTCAGATTAAAGATTTAGCTTGCCTGGGAAAAAATGAAATCGGCGCATCCTTCTTGGTTAGGTTTGTTTAAATTGTGCATAAAAGGGAACTCGGTATATTATTCTTTGTCGTGTTGGCCCATGACTGCTGAAAAGTACATTACTGATTTCATGTCCAAGTGTTGTAGAATTTAGTACTTAACAAGATACGAAGACATTAATCCTCTTTGATTAGGTACTGATTAGTTCCGTTTTTATTCCGTGCATTAAACCTTATGTGTGACAATCTAAAATATGACTTACTTTCCTGTCATGGCCTATGAAAATAAAAGATTCTTAGGACAGTTTTCCAAACAATCCCAAGATTTCTCAGTGCATATAATAAGCATATATTTCGATTTTACGAGTATAACTCAGGACTGCTTCTACAAGATAACAGCAGTTGCCAACCGGTTGGGCAATGAAGCTGGTGCTGTTGCGCCAGAACGATACGATATCACTTGACATCTACGGGGCCTATCACGTTTCCCTACTATCGACCCCGCCTTGTCTCTTCCTCTAGCAGACAGTCCTATGTATCGACAGGGACAACATGCAATAAGGATAAGATTCTGACAGAAATTAAGGTATGATTAATAAAATGGAAGGTTGCTTAGAAACGCAAGCAATTCGATGCAGTGCTTATGAAGCACAAATGAGGGATATTTGATACAGCATCTGGTGTATTTCCGTGAATGCATGTTATATCACCAAGCTTATACAAGTTGTAAACTACTGGACAGGCCCTCTCTTTAACGCAGACATTGCGATTATTTCTTACTAATGAGAATATTTGTATGGTTGTGTAATACAGGAAGGTAGGCATGCGCTCTGTGGCGTCAAACACTAAAAACGATAAGAAAAACAGCCACCCTTTAAATAAGTTATCCGTTTTCCCGCTGAAGTTTAAAGCCTCAACTCATATTTTGTTTTCATCTCGGGAGATTTGACCTTCAAGCCCTGCATTTGTCAACCTCCGTACTTGCAAAATAACTTTTCTGTGTACCCAATGTGAATCGAACCCACTACTTACGATATCAGTGCTTAGTTGGTTAACTCAAAAGAGTTGATTTTATATATTAGGATGATTGTGCAGACATTGCGGTACTATCCATGCGGCAATTTTAACAAGGGTGATAATCATCTTGGAATACAGAAAACTGGACATTGCTTACAACCACCCGTAAAATGTTATTATAAGACCAACAGTACGAAGTTTGAAAATCGCAAAAGGATATGGTCAAGTAAGTCTGTCATCATCAACATCATCATCATCATCATCGACACATGCATACAAACACGGGCTTCCATGAAAACCTGTAAAATACAGAGGAGGAAATGTCTTTGTGCGGGTTTCATAACTGCTAAGAGACATATCTATGTTACCAAAACTGCGTCAACGGACCAGAATCATGACAGATATTGAGATTCTTCTGTAGCATTCATGCTTCTACGTGGCACGCATTGTCCACAATATGGTTAACGCATCAAGTAAAATGTGAGGACACTACGATTCAGTCCGTACAATGTTCGTGCTTTTGACCACTCAAATATACAAAGACCTTAAATGATAGTTGAAGGATTGGATTTAGAGCGGCTTACCAGCTCTCCTACAAAAGTGATTAATGTTATTATAGGATTTAGACAGTTGTAAGCGTGGCATGAATAGAACTGATTCCAGAAACCACGATTCAACTAACAATTTCAATAGATCTCCAAATAAAATAGCAGTGGATGTAAGTTTTCAATGAAAGTGAGGGAACAAAGGCAAAATTCATTTCGACTGACAGATTTAGATTTGGACACTCACACTTGAGCCTGTAAGACAAACGATGTTCTTCTTCAACATTACACGAGCAAAATACACCAGAAGTGATAGAGTACGTCTTCCTCTCTTGGAATGGCACAAGTTCATTACACACATGTTGGTGAATTAATAGTTACAGTATAGAACAGGCTGCCAAAATCTTTGACCTATCGCTAGACGAAAGTGACCATCATCCAGCCGTGAGACCGGTGCAATGATGGAAATCCAATGGTCTATTTACGTTCGTTGCCCCCTTTGTTGGGATATGAAGCTTTCTCCAAACATATATATGACAACTTCTTGTATCAGGCTTAGTGTGTGTTTGAAGAACATGGCTGTCTCTTCATGCATTTAATTTTATCTAAGTTGCTGGTTTAGTAAAGCAACATATTTTGCATTTTCGATACAAAGATCTGGCCTTACGCTGTACGTACGTGCACTTGTTGACTAATATGGCTCAAATCAGCACCACAGCTGATATGAATGTCCCTACCATCAACTCAGTTCTAAACGCAACATTCAGGCTCCTGTTTGGAAGCATTGTCTATTGCACAGCTGATTTTCCTCTAAGTAGGTCAGGGAGGTTAAGTGCTGGCGTGCCCATTATGGCCTTGAATAAAGGAAAATCATATATTACACCCGTCTTGTATGCTCTCTTCGTGAGCAGACGATCCTCTCCATGTGTCTTCGGCAAATGCATAATTCAAATTAATGTCGAAATGATCCGGGCATACCCTGTCACATTTGGAATGACTAACGATCTGCATTCTTTCAACTATAAATTACCTGTCATTAGCATTTATGCCAAAAACATGCTATCAAAACAATTTTGCTTAACAGGATTTTAAATACAATTAGGCAAACATAATGACATCTACTCCTCACTTTAAAAGTCTCGAAACAATAAAGCTCTGTTTTGGTGCCAACCCTGAGTCAATGTTTGAACACAATGGGTCAGGTTTGTGACATTCGAGTAAATACTGTCAAATTTTAGGGGTTTTTGGACATTGAGTAAATGTGTACTAAGGTAAGTCAGAAAAGAATTCAAGACATTAGCATTTCAGTCAAGAACATGTTATCAAAACATAATTTTTCCTGAAGAGATTTCAAGCACAATTAGGCAAACCTGTAACGGTGGTCGGTCGCTGCTTGCAACCGATGTAGGCCTAAAATGTCAGAAAGATGAATATTACAAAAGAATGATGCCAAAAAATAAAATTAAGTAGCCAACTAGGTAAGTCTAAAATCTGTAAAATTATTGCAGCCAAACTTTCTAACAATCTTTGGATAGTTACAACAAAATTTGTAGGGCAAGTCAGAATGAAAGTCATTAGGTTTTAAGTCAAGAAAATGCAAACTAAAATATAAATTTTCTAAACCAGATATCAAGTACAATTACGAATGCTTGTAAGTGTCGCAGGCCGCTGCTTACTACCGATAACCCCTGTGTGTTTAACCTGACAGAAAACAAGCTAGCCTAAAATATCTGAAAGGTGAATATTAAAACAGAATGATGCCAAAAGATAAGATTAAGGAGCGAAACAGGCAAGTCTAAAATCTGTAAAATTATTAAAGCCAAACTTTGTAGCCATCGCTGCATATCTACAGCAATATTTGTAGACATATATGATCAAAAGTACACCTTTGAATCCTCTTCACTCAAGTTTATTGCAAATAAATTTGGTTTTAGGTGCAAAGTCCTGCAATTTAGAAGACATACAACCAAATCTTAATATGTGTTCTAATAGCTATAAGAGTTTGATATATGGAGAATAAAGGGAATTTGAGCAATTGATCCTTATAAAATGATCAGCAGCAAAAAGCAAAGATTATGTGAATATTTTTTTGTTGATAGCTGATATGGCAAAGAGATCCAGGCCTGCGTGGTTGAATAGAGACCCCCTTTCGTTTTATAGGTGTCTGTGTCCAAAACTATTCTATAAGACTCGTATAATTTTCAAACTTATCAGAGAATGGTAAGAACTGAATATGGAAATTCATCTGATGGAATTTACAGTTCTCCATCACTGCAAATGTAGCTTTGTTCTGGGTTCCTACAGGGGTTACAGTGACAAGCCTGCCACAATGGTTACTCCCGCAAAAATTGATATTGGCAATAAACACTAAACTCGTGTACACAAGATGTCCAAGAAGAACACCACAGCGGTTCTTTCCTTAAGTTAAAATTGAATCGATCGTTCGTAAAGCATCACTCAACCCCTTGTCGCTGACCTTTAACTAAGCTAGAGACGTGTTTATGTATAAATACATATATATATGTTTGTGTATATGTCTGTGAGTGTGAGTGTGAGAGTAGGTGTGTGTGTTGTGTTGAGTATAAAATAAAGCCATTATTATATAATTTCCGTATCAATCGGATTTGTAAGACGGTTTTTAAAACCAACAAACAATTCACCAGACTTGAAATATAGATACAGTAACGGACCGGTAGTGGTACATCCACAGTAAAAATTGTGTTATAGCTCCTCTGTAATTACTTGATTGCGGACCCACCCTTACCTTGTATCCATTACCCTTTAATTAATGATGCATGTGATTAATGTGTTTCCTTGATGATACTGTGATGTTGTGGTCCGACAAGGCAGATCCCCATGTTCCATCATCAATTCAGATTTTATGTTGCTCTCCCCTTTTTATTTCAGACATGTAAGTTTTTGTGAGCTGTTCCTTAACTTTTGACAGGCTTCCGACGTTCTGTAAATGGTAAGACGATACATGGAAATTAGTTAATTGTACCGTGATTCTCTCCAAACGTTTCTTAATAAACCTTAAGATTACCAGTTGTTGACTTTTTTTTCATGAAGACAAAACCGTGCGGGAAACTGTCACATTGGCAGGCTTGCATGCTTGACATATTGAGTTTTTATCCCGATGTGGGTGTACAGAGAGGCCACTAGATTGTTTAAATAATGTGGGGGGGGGAGGGGGGGGGTTGTCGGTTCGAAAAGTTGCTATGAAATGAAAAGTAAAATCATTAAAGTGTCTTGAAATTATCACTTGGTATTCTGGGGTTTGGATAACGAGGAATGCGGGAATTAACAATTCAAGTCTTAAAATAAGATAAAATCCATGGATTTAACATCTGATATAACCAATAATCATAAACATCACAATCCACCTTGAAGATTGGTCCCGTCAGATTCCTATGACCATCCCGAGTTCAAAGATTCTAATTATGTAATCATATTGTAACTGTACCTCTCTTAACAGATAGGCCTAACCTTTTTGGGCGATCGACGTCGTTAGCATATCGCCGCCGTCCCGTCACCAAGCCCGCGTTAAAATCTCAAAAGGCCAGCCTTTGGTGACACTTGGTGGCGGGCTCGGAGAATACTGTTTATTGTGCTGTAGAGAAAGGACGAGTATAAAGAGATTTTTAATTTTGAATGTAAGAGGAAGTTACTGATACAAATCTTTTCTCCAGCTTAACATTAGACAATGCAGTTCTTGAACGTAAATAGAAAGAAGCCTTGAATGAATGTACGTGAACTTAACAATCTACAAATGTTTTGGGTAAGACATTCTACATGTACTTACAACGTGTGGGCGGGGATGTGGTTATGTGGATGTTTGGACGAGTGAGAGTACACTACATAAATATCTTTCACACATTAACCTGAAAAGGAAGCCAGTTTTGGCGATAAATGTTATCAATTACTTCAAATCGCTAGGTATTTTCCGTCATTATTCTATGATTCACGCGTATGCTTGCCAAGGTCAAAAGGTGTATGAACCACTGACCAAAGAACGGAATGAGATCTGATTTGGCATTGAAAGGAATGGAATGCTTTAGATTTCATGTTGGAGTGGCAGCCTTTGAGTATTATGTAATAGACTAGTCACAATTTATACTTTCGAGGCTATATAGCATTGCCTATCTGTAACATAAACATAAATCGTCAATAAAATGTACACATTTAGCGTGCATGCTTTTTTTGTATCTTCAAAAGCTTTAAGCAACATTATCATTATCAGTCGTTTGGTCTATAACATAAAATGCAAAATGTAGGAACAGACGGACACTGATTTTTGTCACATTTCTGCATCTAATATTTCATCCATTGAATTTGAAAATAAAGTTGAAGCAGCTCATGCACAGCCAAATTACAAGTTATAATGTACCAACATTGCAAACTAAAACGATTGATCCTTACACGCTTATCAAACCTAATATAACATAAATTCAGACAAAATCGTACACAATTGTCCAACCACATGGCTCGATTCATTCATATCATCGAATTCACCTCATGTGCCCTCAATATTCCATTTTCTACCTTGCAACATCATTGCAATGTTCAGTATCCTTTCCCATATCAATTGTCTTCACAACAGCACTTGTCTCCCTGAAACTTATCAAAGCCCGATATTTTTCTTCAATGTCACAACCCAGATGGAATCTGTGGAAGTATCATTAAGCTAAACGAAATAACTGAATAATTCTCAGAACTGCTTTCAATCTATCTGTCTTTCAACATCAGACGACATCTAAAGATGATAAAATACAGACGTTACAGTAAAATCAATTCACAGTAATTCTTCTGCACTTTTCAAGATTAAAGTAATCAATATGCATCAAGCAGAGCTCTAATGTACACGAACGTGTTACTTCTCTGTGAACATATCAATGCCACACCAATTAAAGCAGATACAGTGTCTCATTGTGTCGCATGATGTCCCGTATTTCCCAAGGCATCTCAAAACGAAAATCCTGGTCAAACTGACAAATAAGAAGTAATTAGCATGAGCATACATTACGTATAGCTAAAAACCGTTTCTTACATTTACGTGGTAGGCGTGCTGGTTGTTTTGCCCACTAAAGATGGCAGAATGTGGATGTTGTTTATACCCAGGACGTTCATTGACACCTTTATTGCCGTGACTTAGCCCGTGGTTAATGGCAGTATACTGTCTACTAATGATCATAGAGACAGTGACCTGTTCACACCTAGGCAAGGCAGTGAGATCCATGTTCGATGAAATCTATGCTCCCCTGGTCAGACATATGAACTGTTTTCATCTCCTTTGACTCTCAATTGCAGACGCAGGTCAATTGGTCATGGCATAGTTCAAACACTACTCATCCAAATGAACCTTCATGTGCTGTGTTTAAATACGGCTATACATGTAGCTGGGCCAGCTTAACTCTTTCAGTGCCAATTGCCACAAAGTCGACCGGCTCTGAAATGAAATGATGATACTGGATTTATATTTTTGTAAAGCCCTTTTTTTTGTAGTAACAGCGTATCCAAAAGTAGGAGAGACCATAAGCATAATCCAGTATAACAAATTTGGCTAGCTAGTCAGATTTGAGTGCATTGCGACCAAAATGTGTGGAAGAATTAAAGTTTTTGACGCGTTCAAAACTTGGCAATGGGAGAGTTAAGAACAGCTCAAACCTGTAAGGTGAACCAATTTCCTCCATTGGCCAAAATCACGGTAACTTAATTGGGCGCATGTCGACCAGGGTAAGTTGCTATGCTCTTGTAAAAATGTTAGATTATTCTACACGCATACAGTTGAACACCGCATAAGTACCTTCTTCTGGTTTGGCGAATATGTTAAAATGATAGATTATTCGTACTTTTTTATGGCCATAGTCGCTTTGATCAAAGTAAGGTTGTGTGCATAAGCCTAGTTTTTCCTTCCTATGGTGCCAGTCTCGCATCACCATTATCATTTAAAAGATTTCAGGCTTAAATTTCAGCCAGAGAACAAAATATACCCTTAAAAATCTGCCTTTTCTAATGTACTTTGATTATGTGGCATACTATTTCAGTGGAAATTGTGTGAATTAACATTTGTTTCAAGTTTATAGTTGGAAAAACAGGGAAAAATAATTTGCCACAGTACTAAATTTTTATCTTGGGAAAACCAAGTCAGAAATTTTTGCTGCTTGAGAACAGATGGCATTTTATCCATTTTCGACATATTATTCAAATACATCAATGAAAATGCAACATAAAGAGGGGGAATTACATGGTTCTTGCTATCATATAGCCCGATCTTTTCAGGATCACGACCTTTACATCCTAAGGAACACTACAGGAGGCTGACAGATGGCCAAATATAAATTAAAAAGGCCATTCTTAAACAAGAACGCTTTTATTTGTATAGTGAACTTTCTGTGTTCCTTTCTCTTTTTGTGTTTAACTGCTTTTGTAAAAATACAGAAAAAAAGTTTTTTATAATTTTATCAATCATAATATGTAAAACACGTTTGGTTTTTTTTTTTTTTTTTTTTTTTTTTTTTTTTTTTTTTTGTTTGTTTTGCTTTGTTTTGTTTTTTTTTGTTTTTGTTTTTGTTTTTGTTTTTTGTTTGTTTTTGTTTTGTTTTTGTTTTGTTGTTTTTTTTAATGTGCTATCTATTGACTAGTTATAGTTCAATACACTGACTGGCACAAAATCTTACGCCTTTCGTATACACGAACCTGCTTATCATATCTGTGCTACGATCATCCATTATCCCAGCTGATATTTCTGTGATGTACTCCACTGAAAGCCCGATATTTCATCCAGGCGACCACCACGCCTATGTTTTCAATAAGGTCATTTTGATATATCAACAGGCCTTCGGGTCCCAGGGAGCCCTTTTTAAAAACATAACTAAGGAACACACGGATAATATGAAGTATGAGGTATCGTAATTTGTCATGAAGATCTTACGCCAGTATATTGTGGTCAGATATGAATCTCACGTAAAAATTCATGATACAATGACCGAGTGCATGCAATGCTCTTTCGTAATTGAAGCCTATTTATATGTCTGCATGTATCACATCTGACTCGTCTGTAAGTTTAATTCCAGTATTTTTTCGTTCAATATTGCATTAAGCATAGTTCTGTGTATATTAGTGCGCAATAAAACAACTAACGGGCACGTGTATTTAACCTATACACCTTAAACTGCTTCACACATTGCATTTCAGCATAATATGGCAACGGGGACACCACTGTTGTACTTGTTTCACGTGAAACATAAGCGGGTCCCTTAATATGGAAAGCTTCACAAGAAAAGCAAGGTAGAAACAAGATCACATGGTCTCAGACACCAGTGCCTTAAAAGGGCAATCTTATTCGAGGACAGGAAACTATTTGTGCGAAATCGACACGACTATGAATTAAACATGTTTGGTTGTCAACATGTGGGTGAGCCAAATTTGGATGCGCTGTTTAGCTTCTATATTGGATGGTTTGCGTTTCTGATATAAGCAGCGTATCTACGCCCAAGCGTGGCCGCAGACATATATAGCTACCATATGTCACAATGATATATGGTTTTTTAGCATCACAGTTTAAAAAGACGATGTATTCATTTCACAGTTTAGATACGTTTGGCCAAACAATCCAGGCAGAATTAACGATGGCGAGTCATCTGTCTCCCAAGAGAGTCCTCACGCCGACGGCTGGTGACCATATTGTCGCATGTGAAGAGTTATCCGGTATTTTAACAGTGCGATTTCACATGGTTACACATTTCAGTACTACCCCTAATCAGATGAGTAGACCACACCTCTTGAGTCCAATTATACTGCTCATTGGAAATTATCCCATTTTTTTTATTTCAAATATGTTCCACTTTTTTCGCTAGGGTGAAGGAACGGCTTAGCTGATAAGGTGTCCTGATCTTAACTTGATTAGGCTACTGCAACTTTAAACATATTCATTCAAGTTGATCTGGAAAGCAAAGAGAACTGATACGTATATGCGTCGCACTTTCCATGTCACTTAATCTTCAGACTGTTCTCTGATCTCAATCGTCCATAATAATATTGTAACCCGCCCCTATACTGTTTATTTGCCGTCATCACAAAATTTCTCAAATATAAAGCGTTTGGCGCAAGCTATACTTACCGTTTCCATCCACAACCGACTGGAGATAACTTTCCTAATTTTGACAACTCATTTCTAGTGGGTCAGTTTCTTTAATAGCATACAAATAACGAATTCACGCAGCAGCAAACTTATCGCTCAAATTCGGGTTTCTTTGGTAATTTAAGTCATAGATACGATTGTAATACACAAAATTTGACATCGGGGTGGCAGTTGGTGGCAATGTTTGTGACACATGCTGCTGGGGGGAGGGGGGGATTGACGGGGGGGGGGGGTTGTGTGTGTGTGTTTTTTTGTTTGTTTTGTTTTTTGTTTTTCTTTTTTGGTTTGTTTTTTGTTTTGTTTGTTTGTTTTGTTTGTTTGATTTTTTGGGGGTTGGGTTTTTTTGTTTGGTTTTTTGTTGTTGTTTTGTTTTTGAGCTGTTGGGGGCTCTTATGCAAGCCACAGGGGAACCAAAACATTTAATAAGTCGTGTTACAAACGCACAAACGTTACCTTGCAGCTACCACCCAATGCTATATTCTCTGCATCTCTCACTTTTAGGGGGCCCGAGAGACTCCCAATGACCAGACAGACGCGGAATTTAATTTGCTGAGGCAGGACTGAAGTTGTGAAAACACACTGACCGACATCGTTCTGTCCCGTTACGTCACTGACTGCATCCCAGTTGCTTGATTGCTACCTAAGTGTGTTGTTGCGGTATTGGCATAAAGATTTACATTTTCGGCACCTCGGCTGTGAGCATTTTTCAAATTGTAATTTGTGCGTACGTACTCTCAGGTCACGTGTACTTTATTGGGCAATTAGTTGTGCTTTATTTAGCATTTGGTATAAGCGCCTAACAGTAGACTCAACATGTTACGCACTTCCATCACCGAATTGCACATTTGTAAACTGCGAATCCAGACTTCATCGCACAGAACTCCAACATGGATAAGTTTTGCATTGTGGCTGTCCCTTTTTCACTTGGCTGACAGTGTGTATCATCTTCCTATCTCTTCAGAACTTTAATAGGCGATTTTTAAATAAAAAGTTACACCAAAACCACTATGTCATGTTAATAATATTGGTCGAGATATAACAAAATAATGACATAATTATCATTGTTTCAACATATAAAATGCATGGATAAGCCTTGAGCTTTTAAAAATCTGTGATTTCCATATGTATTCCCCTGTATAATATTTCAAAAACTGCCGCAAAGCGCTGCCTTTCATGGGAACTGGAAAAATATCGAGCTGAGCCCTTTTCGCTGAAAGAAAAAGAGCAAAGCAAAAACTGTTGCACCATAATTTCAATTAGTTGCACAGCAAAAAGTCTCTGAGTGATGCTTGTTAATCACTTTAAGGGTGAGATTATTATAAGGGTTACCTTATATGTAAATATTAAAGAAAAAAACCCGCCAAGACGATGGGTGAAAGACGGGCGATGGGTTTATTCGGACCTTTCGAATTCCAGTTGCTGACTCTGGCCACTGATATCAACTAACGATGCTTCGTGGTACTTGGCGAGGTAGGACAGCAAGTACATGGGTCATCACACAAACGCAGACAGTAATACGGGTCATGTTAGCTTGATCTAACTTGGAAACAAAGGCACATCGTAATTTGATTTTGAAATCAGTCATCTGCGAGGTCGTCGCGCCGAGGTGGCCACAGTCGGTAACTAGGTTTCGATAGCCAGCCTTAGGTCCGTATTGTTATGACCAGTTCTGAAACTGTTGACACGTAGTGACGTGATGGTAATGTCATGAGTCCTATGCAGGCATGCGATAGCATTACTCCAAGGCATAAATGTAGTCGCAGTCTGTGATGCCGTTACTAGGGATTGATTACGTTGCCAAAACGAAAACGACTTCGTGTATACATGCTTGCCGATACACGATATTTAGGTGACACTTTCCAGTTCAAACGGGCCTGCAGTGACCGGCCATTTCAAATGTCGTCTGCTTCATCTATCCTATTAGGACCTTTCGCAGAATATTTTCAATGAAAATTTCAAGGAAGAGTTTATAAAGATAACATGCCAACAGTCAACAGCTTTTGAGGGTCCACATGCCCCGGAGAATGCTGTTGACTCTGTCGAATATGGCATATTAACGGTGAAAAGAATACAGCTGCTCACATATGTACACCCGTATATATGAATGACAGGTGGGGAAGGTTTGCTTCTGGGGATTCAAGTATTTCACTTCACTTGATGGACCATGCATCACCTCCCTATAAAATTAGGACACCAGATTGAACATGGATTGTGATTTTTTTTTGTTAATTGTTTTCATTGTGTATTGTCTTTTATCTCTTGAAGTCAAACCTTTGGTTTAAGCATCTTTTATTCAATATACAAATTGTCGCTTAACAGCTGGTTTATGGCGATTGGAAGAGGGACTAGTGCGACATGAATTCCCCTCGCGACAAACCTTCTGGCGTTATTGCATCAAAATCAATGACACTCGCTTGCATATTGCAACCTTGTGGGTGAGAATAGTCATGGTCGGAAGTTGACACAAATTGACTTGATAAGGGAGAACGCACAGGAGATTTTATGCCTCCGCCAGCGGGATGCGGTAGACTTCATGTCTGTTTTGGTGTTGTGCGACCTTTCCTCGGTGAACCGTAAGAGTAACCTTTCCAGCTCCAGTGTCACTTTTATTCCATTTTACATCATGGAATTCTAATTTTGTAAGTACCAACCAGCTTCGATGTCATGTATGCCTGCTGTCAAAGCAGAAAATACAGCTGTGCGAAGTTGCAGTAACATATGTTGCGATCTTGAAAAGATAACATAAATTGGCGACGATGGTACATATGCTAAATGAAGGTCAGCTGCATGCAGGGCGGATCGAGCCATCAGCTGTACATAGTTGATATCCAATTTTAAAGTCTGAACCACTTGTCGACATTTGAATAATTTTACACATATGGTCTAGCTCTGTGCAGAACTTATCTACATGGGCCTGCGAAGTGTTAAATGCCAGTTCGAACTGGATGGCACCACTTTCAGGGCACGGCGAGTTTCTGCAGATATATAGAGCTTTGCCTCTGGTGGGCATTTGGTAAACTAAGTCATGACAATGTTCCACTTTGGCATGTTTGTGTGGATGGGGAGACGTGATGAGCCTATAAAATAAACTCACGCCAGATTTTACAACACTGAAGGACAGTTTTGCCCTGCACATTGCAAAAATCGGGGCAAAGACTTTTTTTTTATAAATAACACGGTCGTTTGAAACATTGATTGTTCATGGCACAGGCTACATTGTAACCCTGAATACCAAACTTCATGTATGTGCTGTTAAAAGACAAAACTTCTTGTTCATATGCTGTGTTTTTTCAGTCCAATATGATTGTTTAGTATTTTTTATATTTTATCAACTAATTTCTACAGACACTTTTTTGCAGTTGTGTATACACACACACACACACACACACACACACAAATATATATTTATATATGTATACATATATAAATATATATATACATATATATATATGTATATGTGAGTGTGTGTGCACAACTGCCTGGTATCACTGCAACCTTTTTATTTCACCGATAAGGGATCTATAATTTAAGGTGATCTTAATTCTTAAACTACGTCCACATACCTTTGGATTGAAATGGTCTTATTTGTGGAGTAGTCTGATCACAGAAGTGGTGCTAACGCGGTTTTCTGCCGTATGAATCAGATTTTGTCTGCACCTTTAGGTCTTGTTTAGAGCGGTGTACATCTCTGTGCATGTCGTTCAGACTTATGTAATTCATATAATCTCCTGGCGTATATTTTGAGTACTTTAACCAATTGAACTTGA
This sequence comes from Hermodice carunculata, assembly GCA_964020975.1. Classification (NCBI taxonomy): domain Eukaryota; kingdom Metazoa; phylum Annelida; class Polychaeta; order Eunicida; family Amphinomidae; genus Hermodice; species Hermodice carunculata. Next base: position 73,159,067 of record OZ026617.1, read on the forward strand.
AGGAATTTGGACTTGAACCGTCGGAGTTTGCATTTCAACACTAAATTTTTGGCTAGCAATGCTATCACCCCCCCCACCCACACACACACACATACACACTCACAAGTAGTTCTCCTTGTCACCATACTCGAAAAGGGTGACATTTTGGTAGGAAAACTGCATATACAACTATAATTATATCCAGTTATATTTTGGTTCATCCCAACCCTTCGAAAAATTATACCTCATAATCAGCAATATATATGGAGGGACCAAGCATACATTTATGAAGTTCATAGCTATGACAACTGTATATATGCTTTGCCTATGTGGCTCAACACCCAACTACCATGATCAGGAACTGTGAAGTTATACTGGCATACATACACACATACATACATACATACATACATACATACATACATACATACATACATATTAACGGTAGGTCGTGGTTTAAGCTGCTTTCAAGAACTATGATATATAGTGGGAAGTCGAGAGATAATTTGGAGCAGTGTTATGATGATTTCCGTGTGTCAATAGGTCCGCAACATTGTTGTTTTGTTAGATATTTGAATTTAATTACAGATACCTGGTGTGTTACTGAGATTCGTGTATGTGCAGAGGAACGATGGTCTGGTAATTTGACAATCAATTGCCAAAAATAGCATCTCCTAAGATGATTGGAGTAGCGTACAGACAGTCACATGGTCACTCGAGATACTGGCTCACACGGGATACTGTGGCAACGAAAATGGGGCTTTGTGTTTGAATGTTCAGACAGCATGCGGTCGTGATGCGTGCCGGAAACGTGGCAAAATTATTTCCGGTATCTTTGGTTGGTTCCGGAAAATCGCAAAGGATATTGTGTCCAGAAACGCAAAATTAGGTATTGATATATTTTCATAAATGCAACTTCCCAATCACATTTATCTTTATGAATCTGATTTTCAGATACAATATTTAGAGGTAAAAAAGATAAATATTTGAAAACTGTATTTTTTGTAGCTTGTATGACACAGATTAAACGCTGTAAATGTAAGGCGAATACTAAATGGTCATTCAATGTTAGTATTTGATTCTCCTGTAAATTTTCAGAACCATAATAAAAACAAACATACATTCTTATCTTGAGCAAGTGCGTCCGGCTGGGCCCAGGTAACAAATTAAACTGACGCCAAAGGAGGCGTAAAAGGGGAAAGGACATCCGTTTCAAACCTGTTTCAACAAATGGTCATGTTATCTAAGGCCTAACAAAAATATATGTATGGTTCCGGCAACCTGACAGACCCTACTGAAAAGGTCCAACCCTAAAATTAATGGAACAAAAAAATAGTACTTTCAAGTTGCACTTCCCTAATAAAAATTGATCGACCCAGGCTAAGACATTTTATCGAGAAAAGAACCATCGTGTGCCGTTATTATGGAGTAAAGTCAACTCAAACACAATTTTTTATTTCAACTTGTCTGGAGGGTTAACTTGCGCCGGGGACACATCACAGCTACATTGCCACGGTTGTTCGGTGAAATAGCATAGTCTTTGTTGTTCGGTGAAACAGCGTTATCGTAATATTTCGCAAGGTTCCAAGTGTCGGTTCCCTGAGTTACCAGGGCAAACGGTTGTTCAAGTACTTTTAAAACATGAATTCATATCCTAACTTGAATCTGCCCGTTCGGTTCTGTGTGAAGCACTTATTATCATAAGTTACAAATCCACATGCGACATAATACCTTGAGCTGGCACGTGGTGAGTGTCATTTTGATCATTATGCAAGGCATTGAATGCGAGACAGTAGTAGAAAAAAAATTTATTTGATTTGGATAACAAAGTGAATCGCGGCCGAAGCATATACCATACAGTTATTAGTGCTCTGAAACATTTGCAAAATGTTTACTTTTGGTTTCATATACTATACCCCCCCCCCTTCCCACGATCGTCCCAATACTTTATCCTGTTTAAAAACCATTGCTTGCAGAGTCCACAATTCTCAAAATAGCAGCCAAGTCTGTGGGTTAGTCCCGATTGGATAGTTTGAACAAGTAGTATCCAAAATATATATGTGATTACTGTTAAGGGAAGGTTGATTTGTCAATGAATGTAATGTGCAATATAATGGTACTTTTCCAGGTGAACATTACCTGAAAATGTAAATACAATGCCGCACTGTTGAGAGTTGTAGGCAGCGGTTGGCCCCAAAGTAGGGATTTTGCATCAGACACTGAAGTCACCCCCAGGCTATGAATTAGGTAGCAGCACAGGGCACACGAGGCAAGACCCCCTGAGTCAAATACGGATCTTAGTAGTGAAGGTTGCTTCCAGAGTGGATACAAGTCCGAAAGTACCAGCGGGTTTTTATATAAGTGGTTATAAAACAAAAGGATACGGTAGTCATCTGTGTCAGAACTATATGCGAGTCTACAATGTCAATCACATGAGGTATAAGTCAATGTAGAGAGAATGTACAGTTTTACCACTTTGAGTTCACGTATTGATGTGCAAGCATTTACACACAAAACAACATGTTTCTAGCGAGAAGATCGACGTCTAGAGGTAGAAAAATATAGCAAGACAGGTAAAATCAATGCAAAGATTGAATTGCAACCGGCAAGCGTGTATTTTAATAATGCTACACATCTTTGTCTGGCGCACTTACATTAAATAATTCATATCTGATCTGATATACCCAAGTTTATGAATCGTAGTACACACATGTGCACCGCATAGGCACATGAAAAGTATGCTCATAAACATTTGATGATTGAGAGGTGAGTAATTCATGTTGATAGATTCACTGAAGGGTATCCTACCCCGTCTACTTCAGCTTTTGAGGTTTCAGACCAGTATGTAGAGTGGCAAATTTCCGCTTCTGACAGTCCGAAAAACATCTTTGTACTTTGGAATCAAGCATCGGAGACTATGGACTGCATTTTGGAACATGTAAAGATGACTGGCACAAAATTCGTGCGAAAACATATTTATTTTAACACGAGATTTATACAAAAAGGTGCTTCAAATTGCCAACAGATGACATTAGGTGTCTTGTACCTTGAGCACCAGCTATGACTCCAAAATGTGGTTGGTTGTAACAACGTAACGTGTGGGACAGGTCAAAGGTTGACTGAAGGGCGACGTAAAACAGCCAAAAGTACAAGGGTGGATAAAATACAGACTTTGATCATACTTTTTTTTCTGAAACTAGTCTATAATCTTTACTTTACCCCGGATTACACTTTTTCGTCTGCTGTCATTTTGATCTGCCAACACAGGTGTTTAATATTGTAAGCTATTGCAAAACGATTTGACAAAGTGAAGATGCCTTTTGGATTGCTACTTAAACACATTCAAACACTGAAACTGTCGATGCGACGTTCCATCAAAATCGAATTAAGTTAAAGTAAAATTCTGATAGTTGGTGTCGTCAACGGTTTGTATTTCAATATTTGTCAAATCAATAATGAATGGATCATCTATAAAATTAATGGCTTAAACGCCAGTAATGCTGTACCAAAATCCATTCGAATGACTTAACCTCTGTGGCGATATTGTAGAAAATATTTGCATGTAAACGCTTAGTGTTCTGTAATTTAATCGTGTGATGCACTTATTGAAATATTTTACAATTCAACACCAAATACTCTGAGCTTATAAATATTGAATAAATAATTTGGCTGGTGCAAACTACAAAGCAAAGAAAAAATCACTGGCCTCCAATTCCGTTCCTTGGCTTTGCCTTGACACACTTGTGTTCTAGTGAAGGAACAAAAGTGTGGTCGGCATGGATGCATTTTTATGTGTGTGTGTGTGTGTGCATGTGTGTGTGTGTGTGTGTAAAGTCAACCTAGCAGAACTAGGGTTTAAATGTCATACACTACAAAGCATTGAGGTGGGACAGGTAGGTGGTTGATTACAAAAATCATGTTGCCTCGTGGCCATTTAAACGAAATTACTCGTAACTATGCATTTACTGAAAACGATCTGCAAGAACAATATGCTAGTTTATACTTTATAGGTATTGGGTTAAATCCAGATACGGCATTTAATGGTTGCCCATGAAGAACCTGGTCACTAACATCCAACCACAATTTACCCTTACATCATCAACCTATTGAACTTAAAAATAACCTGCTTTTAAAGTTATCAAGATTATTATCCCCCCCCCCCCGATAATGATACCTTATGATTGGTTTCATAAATTTTGCAACAAAATAGAGGCCTCGCAGAAAGTGCTGCAAGATATGTATTGTCTGTCAGATAAAAAATTGGGAAACACATTTTCCAATGTCAATGGTGTGACTTGTTTTGCGTCTATACCACAGTAATGCAAAGTTGTCAGTTGAATAACCACAAAACTCTTTTCATCTTTTTCAGCTATCACACAATTTGAAAAAAGCTGAAAGAAAATGTCGAAAACATTTTAAAAAATCTGAAGTATTTGGTATTTTTTATTTTTGTTTCGTGACAAGTTTCCAATTTGAACAGACGGTGCATCTTTCAAGAAACAAAAAAGAAACAAAAGTCACATTGGAAGGACTCTTCACACAAACATATGTCAAAGGCGTATATATTGCGACCCGTAATTTGATATTCACTGTAAGAGCGGCTTCCTGCAACCCAAAAAGTCCGTATGAACAAAGCAAAGAGGGTTGAATCGCATTAAATATTGGTTAATATCTCTTTGATAATCTTGTAAAAGAGAGCCTTCAGTCCAAATAAATGCGGAGGTGAATGGGATTTACCTCGTTCGTGCGGTTTTTTCTCATTGAGACACCTGTCAATCCAGAGCGTCCTTTAGCTGTTGGATATTCTAAACACTTTTGCAACTCAAATACCGAAAGATGTGTGTGTTGGCCAAAATGACATAAACGATATTTTATGCAAATGCCCCATTTAATACATACTTTTACATACAAATATTTTCTACATGTATGTACTGAGCAGTTAACGTAGCGTATTGACGGGTTTTACATACTATGTCTTGCTTGGTCATGAGATGTGATTTGACACCTTTTTTGCAAAATGTGCTCTCTGTATAAGTTCATGGCGGTCTGCATGGCCGCACAACCATATCACATATAAGACATGTAAATGTTTCACAACTGTCCAGGAGCGTTTGTAAGGGAAGCTTAGTGGATTTAACTATTACAGTTGCGAAAGGAAACGACACAAAACAATTGAGATAAAGGGTAGAACCTACCATCCAAAGTTCCTCTTACCCTTCATACTGTATGAAGTTTAAATGCTGTTTTAGAAGGATAAATACACAGGAAAAAGATACTGAATCCAGGCAGCAGTTTTTGAGATGTAGTATAAAACGCACAAAAATATACAATGATCCATAAGTATGGACACGACAGTAAAGTCTGTTGTACAAAAGTGAACTCAGTGCTACCCAGAAGTGTTACTGTGTAAGCAAGTGGTTTACTAAATTTTGGAGAAGCATTGTGAAGATTTCGCCCGAAAATAAAGAAAATGAAAGATCCAGAAATGAATAAAATGTAACAAGTTGAACAATTTCGGTACAGACTCGCTCACGGCATATTCCTAGAATAGTTGAAGAGGAAGTGGTCAATGTTTTACGAGAAATTCAAAATGCGAACTTCGGCGTGATGGTTGAAGATCTGTCCAACGTCCCAATTTTGTTAAGGGCTAAAAGACCCACTATTCAATATAGCTTACAGTAGACATGGGCCTTCACTGCACTGTGACTAAAGATTGTTTTGACCCTTCATACTCTTTTCCTTTCATGTTAGTATAAACAAGCTTACTCCTTAACCAGAGAAGTAAAAAGTGGTGTGTGCATATAAGTATGACGCATGTACTACTGAAGAAGATTTAGGGAAAGGCCTACATGTAGGCGTGAATTAGACCTACAGGAATTGCATATACTGATATAAAGAAAGCGGAAATAAGCATGTTCGACAATGGCCCAATAGTGTATACTATTCGTACCTATAAAAAGCTGTCTTCCACGCAACACGCCCATATTATTAATACTAGATATCTGTCAGTTAAGGTTACAACTCTTCTTTTGACAAATACCTATGTGTCCAACGCGAATTTATTTGGGGCCCGATGGGATTACCTCAAGTTGCTCTCTTGTCAAAGGTACATGTAACAGAGGATTTTGTGCTTTGGTATTTGTCAAATTTTGATGAAAACACTGGACATTTTTCGACAGAAGTCCTACTATTCCCAAATTTTAAATAAAGCAGCTACGTCCAGAGATAGAAAAATTAGCCCGGAAGGCAGCTATCTCCCCTTCGTATTTATTGACCACCATTATTATGGCCACTGGAAATAACCAAAATCAGTGGGTCACGAACTTAATAAGCAAGACAAATAATCGAACACATTCTAATGCTGGTCTATTAGGACGATGAGAGGGAGCCCTTCTTGCTACGAAGGCCATATCATCTGACATGAGCCATGTGCTAGATAAGGTGACTTTGATGGGATATTTTGACGGATGCAGTTTTCTTTGCTCCATGATAGGTACTAAATACACACTGAATATTCAGTAAAAGACTCATTGGGTAGAAAGAGCTTTATATCCAATGGTACACTCGGTACAAAGTGCTTCACGATCATTCACACTTTTGGTTTGTGGTGTCACATGATCAATATGTTAGCAAGCTGACAATATTATGAGCTTAATTACAGAAAAATTGTTTCTGAGCACCATGCAGCAATTATTTGGTTTTGGCTGTGTCATTGTCTAAAGATAGGGACAAACGGCAATTTCGTTTCAATTCATTGTAATTTATTCCAACGAAGAGCAGCTCGTTCAGTGCTGACCAGTCTTTCACAAATATGTTTTAAGTGTGGCTATCTACTTTCTGAACAATGATCAGAACTATGCATAGCAATTGTTTTGTCTGATATTTTTACAAATAATTTAAATTTCAAATATAACTACACATTTTGCGTAACATTTTGATTTTGAAAAGCGCTCAACAGCAAAATAGCAACTTTCAATAATACCACCGCAAAATATTTATGGAGCTCAAAATGAAATATTGATCTCCCCAAATCATTTTTAGGATCTATAAATCATTTTGAACTCCAGAAATTATTCATTCAGTTAAAAAGTGGATCAGAAAACGCATTATCATGTAGCATGATACATAAGATGAACAACCTGAAAATGAGAGACAAGGTTGAATGTTTTCTCATTCATACCATAAAGTGACAGGAAGGAGAAAATATTCCAACAATTGCGGAAATCTAAGACCATTTTGGGGGTTGGCTCCAAAAAGGATTCATGCAGCCCAAAAATCGCCACGAATGAATATAATGTATTCCCTTTATCTTGTAGTTTCTTTGTGATAATTTAAATGTTATATTAATATATATATATATATATATATATATATATATATATATATATATATATATATATATATATATATATATATATATATATATATAGTCTTTTTGTATGAACATTTTTATAGTAATGTTAATTTATTTGTTAAAATTTTAGATTACCTTCTACGCCTTCTAATTTCCTATGACTGTTTATTATTATTATTATTATTATTATTATTATTGTTATTATTGTTATTATTGTTATTATTATTATTATTATTATTATTATTATTATTATTATCATCATTATTATTATCATCATTATTATTATTATTATTATTATTATTATCATTATTATTATCATTATTATTATTATTATTATTATTATTATCATTATCATTATCATTATTATTATTATTGGTTCTATTTTGTAAAAAGCTTAAGAATTCTCCCCAAAAACCACTTGGTAAATTCTTTGAAATGGCATAAGAACACTTCTGGGGACCCTTAGACCGTATTTTTTCAAATGGTGACACCGTAATGCTTTTTTTCCGTTTTTAAGAATTTTGATGCAATTTTTGCTCAGATTGAGTTCTTGTCCGAAACTGTAAGCTACATCCACTTAAAACTTATAAGAAATGAACCTTAACTTTATCATCATATTGTCCGCTACATGAAGATGTTTTCACTTTCTGAATTCTAAGAAACAAAAGAAATAAGGAAAAACCGGTAACGAGATATGTACAAGTTAACAGTGGTGATAATGGTCTTAAACAAAAGTTATCTCGATATCATTCTGACGATTACAGATGCACTTCGGTTTTTGCTTAAATGTAAGGTTGGTTGAGCACATAAATGTCACAGTCCCCTTGTTGCATATTGATTTTCGTTTATCCGTTTCTGCACAAAATTGATGCTTGAATACCCCTAATATAGCTAAGTTTTAAGATATTGGCATGCCCACTGATAACATTTGTGTGTGCACTTGGTTGAAAATTGCAATTGTAATTAGTGATGTAATCCTGAACATTTGCAGGTTTTTTACATATAGTTTTATTAATATTTTTTGCCAAATGTTTCAATCCTTCAGTAATCATATTTATAAATAGCATAAAATGCTGGTACAAATTTGCTGAAGTGTGTGTTGTTTTTTTTTTTTTTTTTTTTTTTTTTTTTTTTTTTTTTTTTTATTATTATTATTTTGTGTGTGTGTGTGTGTTGAAGAATACTGGTTACTTGATTTTTGCATCATTAGATTAAACATATTGCTTTTTATTTTTAGGTAGCTACAAAACCGATGTAGTATTTGTCCTCTGATACCATAGTCTATGATTTATTAACAATATATCATAGTTAACCGTATCTAAAGCTGCAGCTAGAACCGCCGTATATATTTTAAGTACGTTGTTGTTATCATCGAGGTGTGCGTTTTTGCATCATGTAGTTTCCAGCAATACAAAAGGCAATGACCGGTTCTGTTGAAATCGAAACTGATACTTAGAAAGCAGGTTGTGTCTATAGTCTATCAACCTTGCTCTACGGAAGCGGATTTTGTGATTATTATAACAATGGATTGTAACTTGCAGATATATCTTATGCATAAACTTTTCTCATCAATGTACCTTACATTTGAGGCACATGTGGTAACTAAATGCACTTTATACTTCTTTTCAGCTGCATTTTGAACATTTCTGTGGCCGCAAGCAAAACGTGGCGCAATTTACATCGTCCAAGAAATTATAAATGCGCGTGCGCCAATATGATTGACAGGTAGTTTTAAAATGCCGGCAAGGTTCGTAACTGGGCCGCAAAAACGGGAAAATTAATGTGTTACAGAAATAAACGTAAACCACACTGCAAGCAAATTTCTTTCAAGAGTAAGGTAAACTGCTCAGATTTGCTATTTATGGAATAGATGGCCAATTTGCCCGCTATTTACGTAATATTCGCGAAATCCCCTTCCGTAACTCAGGGTTAACTGACTATAGTTGAATGTGTCCTTAGTATTATGTGAATTAATATCAGTTTGACAATGTAGTCCCATGCCGACACGGAGAGTGGCCGAGTGTTCACTTTTGTCTGGAGTTGGATCTTCTACCCTACATTGATATAAGTTATTTTTGTATCGGAAAATGTGTTGTGTTGAAAATTAAGCACCCAAACTTCCTGACTATAATTTGGGGTACAGATATTTATGCTCACGTGCCAAACCTATCCACATAGCCATAGACGCGGGTACTTATTCAAGTGTCTGCTATCAAAAGTTTTGATCCTAGCGTTCTGCTCAGAATTTTGTACTGGATTAGAAAATCAAAATATCAATTACTGCAGCGAAGGGGTATATATATATATATATATATATATATATATATATATATATATATATATATATATATATATATATATATATATATATATATATATATATATATATATATACATACATATATATATATATTCATACATACATGTGGTATTTTTTGATGTTAACAAAAAGAAAAGACTAAAGATTTAAAATCAATTTAATTCCTGCAGAATCAGCTTTATTGCTCAATTTATATGGTGATGTTGTCAAATAATGAGAAACAAGCACCCTAAAGACTCAAAAGTGTCATCTAGTTGTATCTGTAGGTGTCTGGGCAGGCTTGTTTGCATCCTGCAAATCAAAGAATAATTTATATTGTTCTTTGTTTCATACCTTTACCTTCATATATGCAAGACTAACAAAGCACAATGTTTAAGTCCGATTGTTTCACAACTTTGTCTGCAGTAAATTCAACCCCTTTCCCCCAACAAAACTTAAGAGCGTCCGATCCCAGGTAGAAATGCGAAGATAATGTGCACTTTGCTACATTTGCAGGGCTTGATGCTTCCTTTGCAGCTACTTGCCAGGACCACGCAAAACGCTCTTTATTTTTACATTTGATGAGTCCTTTTCTAATTATTTTATTAATTTAGGGCAACTGTGATAAGTAATTCACTTGCCCACAGTTTTTTTAATGTAGATTTAGTTGTCTTTAGGAAACGGGCAAGCTCTTATGTTGATTCTGGATTTGCAATTATCGAAAATCCAGTTTTTTCCTTATCAACATTACTGCATTTAACTGCGATGTGAACGAGCAAAAATGTCCTGGCAGAAATGACTCAATATTACCTTCAAATTAATTTGTATATAAATTTAAAATATCATTTTTGGGAATGTTCAAATGGAACATTGATACATGTTTGATTTCAGGTCTTCTGACCTCAGGTCGCAGAGCCTGTACAATCCGTTATGTCTGTAAACCTTTATTGTGAACGCGATAGTTTACAGTTAAACTCTATAGAACCTTCAGGAGTTATACAGGATACAAAACTCCGAGCCTCCATAGAAATTGTTGGCACAACCTATAGTATTATGTTATATAATGACAAAAACTGTGAAACTTTTGAGAATTCTGTTTTTCGAACAGTAGTCCATGAATCATCACGAAACTTAGTTAAGTAAGAATGTTGATCAGGCAAACATAGGAAAACGTGCAGAGTTTTGTTAGTGCCACCTACACTAATGCGAAAGATACTGATCAAAATATGCTGAAAACACATTGAATTCAACATTTTGGATAAGCATGAAGCTAAAGATACCAAATGTACCAGAACTGTGTGTCATTTATTTACTTATTTCATTTATAAACTTTTTTGCAACTGACTCAAGGAAATTCCCTCTTCAGCAAAAGTTAGCCATGTGAACTAATAACTTATTATAACAATGTCACTAAAAGCGTAGAAGCAAAAATAAGAAATAATACAAAACAAAAGTCGTCTCCAAGTAAATATAGTAGTACAAATGAATTAGAACTACACTGTTAAATTATTGGTAAAAGTGCGTCTGGTATTTAACGTTTTAACTTCTAAGATCTTCCTGTCTCACTTAAGATATTTGACAAGTCATATTACAATATTTACAATTTTGGCACACTATTAACAAGCGCCTTCTTAGGTCGACGTGTTAATCACCAATTTGTAATAACTGCCTTTTTGTAATAGAAAACGAGCAGAAATCTGCATTAATTTGTAATACTTGCGGCAATTTGTAATAAGTCGCGGCAAAATGTAATATTACATTTTGCAATTTGTAGTAATATCTTGCAACAAAATGTAATAAATCATTTGTGTAATAAGAATCTAATAATGTAAAAATCATACTGAAGTGTCACTGAAAACATTTCCTTTAATACTCATTTCAAGACAAGTGTTTTCTTCAAAGCTCGATCATATATTTATTAAATCTTCTGCACAATAGCTTGGGTATTTGTTTTGAGATTGCATAGGGAAACGTCTGGGGATCCCTACACCTTCATTTTTTTTTAAATAGTGTTGCCGGTATTTGCGCCCCCTCCCCCCTTTTTTTAATGTTTTGTGTGTGTTTTGCTACTGTGAAGTTCTTATCAAAAATCATGATGCAGATTATGCTGAAACTTGGCAATATTTTTATGTGCAAGGGTCAAAGAAAGTTCAATGAGCATGTGGCGATACTCTGGTTTACTGATTTTTGATCATTTCTGTTCAGTTGGAGTATTTCTGGGTAATGCATACAATTTTTTGAGAATAATATTAAAGGCAATGGGATTCCTATGGTACTTCACCATTTAACTTCTCCAAAATTATGTCAAATTCACTTTAAACATGGCGGGGAAGTACCAATGGTAAGTGCCTTCCAAGTCTTTTGAAATGCTTTAGCTCCAATGATTTTTGGATTTTAAAAATGGTGAGGTTGGTAAATTCAGGGAAAAAATCATTTTTTAAACTGCCGTTTTAATTTGTCACAAATTGCGTGGGAAAACTTTTGAGTATCCCTAAAGCTCAATTCATTTATAAGGTGGCGCTGTGATTTCCGTTTTTCAGATAGTTTATGTGTGTTTGCGGTATATCAAACTTCAACCTAAGCGCATGCTTGATTCTTTTCTAACATGCAGGGAATGTCCATTGACTCAATCTCCATTAAGTGTGCTCAATACATGGTGCTGATTGCATTTCCTGATTTTTAATAGATTCTTAACATTTCACACGCAGCGTAGCAGGGGCAGGAAATAATGAGCCTCCTGCTGGGAGTATTAGAGGCGATGGATAGCCTCGCTAAGCTCTTGTCAAGCTATCCAAAACCGAATACCCTGAACGAGGGACCGTTTCACCGAACGGTCATACTCATACTAGTGTCACAAAGATGAATGCTAGTGCCTTCTGTGAAAAACACCTTTCTTTTTTTTCCCTTGATAAAAAAGATAAACACGGCTAGGCATTGATACGTTTCTTTGTGAAGGCCTAAAACTGTGTTAGGCCTTATCGTAAGAAAATGGACCCAATAACAGAATTAATCAAAAATGGCAAAAAACTAGTCAGAGATGAATGTATAGGGAAATAATAGGAATAGACCGTGAAACATTATGATAAATTTTGAGGCATACCGGTAGATCTATTTCTCATGTCCAGAAACTTTTCTTGGACCAAACAAGTTGTTAGGTCAAACGAAGATAAAAATATCAAGAGAGGAAACCGCAGGAAAATAGTTAGGCTTACAGTTTTTATCATTTCCGCTGTGTTTATCGTCTCTCGCATCTTAAGATGTCAAACATGTTCACAAATGTTTGCAATGGCATAATATGCCAGGAATTAAATTCTTGATAGGCCCCTTTCATGGGAAATAATAGTATTTAATGCCATAAGGAAGTATATGCCCTTTTGAAAAAGCAGGTATACCTTTTTAGACCTTATCAGGTGAAACAAAAAAATTTTCGGCCAAAAGGGTCCTAAACTTACATCACGAAAATTGGGACTTATGTCAAAATATAGTGATACGATACATAAGTTTAATTATCAAAGCAACAGACAGACTGGAAACAATAACTGAAATTTAATGGTCATGTCTTAAGAGCATTACTGGAGAACTAATCAGATGTGAGGCCTATAATCCAACACTCTACCCTCTCTCTGTGGCACCTTCTGCTGTGGCATTAAATTGCAGTGGCCGTGTCAACTTACGAGTCTTGGTAGTGTGATATAATTCTCATAGAAAATTTGTCAGTTGGTACCTGTTTTACGACTGTTTATATCCATTACTTATTCCCCTTTTTAAATTATAAAAAGGATCGGTTAGAACCCTTTCTTTCCAAATATATGAATATATATTTAATCGATGTAAAATTCGTTGGTCTTGTAGAGACCGTCCATCTTTAACAACGTTGCTAACAGGGGTTGCCTCAACAAAACCTTACGTCTCTTTACACAAAAGAAGCAAATGAGAATTTGATCAGTTTGCCACAGAGCGTCACAATGTCTAGCTATTCAGGACATTTATTATTCAGCTTTCAAGAAAACGTTCTACTTGATTGATTGAATGAATGATTGTAAATAAAATTATATTAAATGATACTTCCACACAATTATTACATTTTATTACAATTTTTTAGCTCACTGTTATTACAAACCGGGCATATCTGATGTATTACATTTTGCCGCAACTTATTACAAATTGCCGCAAATATTACAAATTAATGCAGATTTCTGCTCATTTTTTGTTGCAAAAAGGCAGTTATTACATATTGCCGCATATCACGAGGTACAATAATATTGTGATCATCCCGTCTAATACATTAGGTGAAAACATCCTTTTGTTTGCGAGAAACAATCTGGTAAATTAATAGGCACTTGGTCATTAAAATCTATGCACGAGACAAGCTTTAGCGTAAATATGTGTTTCTTCGAAAGTCCTCTAATACAGTTGCCGAGTAAGTTGTTCACTGCGAACATTTATATCATCAAAATTTCTACATATATTCTCGCTACCAAAGTTCGTAAGTTTTGAAATATTAATATACACATCTTCACAGTTCCGCCATACTGCTATACCGTACTCAATCATCGGCTGTATTACTGAAGCATATAGTTTTGCTAATATTTCCTTCCATGTATCAAAAAGGGTATTTGTCTTATCACCACTAAGTACATGTTACCGTTGTACCAGGTTTGTGCTGGCCAAGGCACATTGAGCCAGTTTTTGGTTCAGGATCTTAACTGAATTACCAGGCGTTCATTATATTACGCCATCGGGAAACATATTCCAATTACATGTACCACCATCAACAGTCAAAGTAAGTTCGTTCACATTATACTGCATGGAGGACAGTAGCAAACTTTTTCATTTTTTTCCAATAATCAAATTTCATGATTTTTTTATAACAAGCATAACAAGAATTTATTTCCTGCTTTCGGGGTTTTTGGTCGGTCTTGCATCTGCTCGACGTAAAATCTTTAGTTTGTTATACGATTTGGGCATTATTTGTGGCTCAAAATGTAAATCAGGAAATGTTATAGAATATGCAAAAGAATATAAAGTAGTTTCTCATTGATGTTCAGTGGCTATATATATATATATATATATATATATATATATATATATATATATATATATATATATATATATATATATATATATATATATATATATATATATATACACTTGGGATTGTCACTGGTGTATGGTGACAGTATGTGGTGAATTTTGTAACACGTGAGCATGTAAAAGTTGTCAGCTAGCGATAGATAGGTAAATGATCTCGGAAATGAACTATCTTTCTATATTGAGTTGTCCTTATAAAAATAACAATGTGCGTCACGCATGTGGCCAAATAAAGCATTATAATCATCATTTGCACAAATACCTGGAAAATCACTGCAGCAGCTTCTTTTTTTTAGCCGCATGTACACATTGTGGTCCCGTAAATCATTTGCCCATCCATCCTTTGGCCAAGAAGGTGAAAGAAAGGTGAACGGACAATATAATCGATATCGACAATGACAGCTGAAACCGCTTTGTGCAACAGAATGGAAGAGCGAAGAAAGAGTATATTCATACATATGGAAACACAAACTCACAGATAGAGAGGACCATCCGACAGACAGATAGACATCGATTCAGCGCAATACCAGCCCTGAATGTTTGATAGACGCAGAAAATGAATATGAAGCAATGGATGTTTGCCGCGGGCTCTGTTGTTACTTCAACACTAATTCATAAACTGGTGGCCTTTTTTTTTTCGCTGTATCTTACGCGTGTGGCATGGGTTCTTCCACTGTATCTACAACGAATTCTACCAGGTTGGTCTAAAATGACAAAAATAATTATGTTATGCAAAGAGCCAGGTTCAGTGTTTTTCCCCCTTTTTCTCTCTCTTTTTTTTTAATCAGCATGTCCTTCATTGCCAACGTTGCTATACGGGGGACAGGCTCTGGATGTTTTTCTTTTTTACAAACATATCATCGCCTCCTAAGGAGCTTATACGTTGCACAGAAAATACACAATCCAGAGACCGGTTCCGTATGACATATTGTATCAAAATAATAAAACCAGTCCTTCGTCGTCTTCACAACAATGTTACATTTGACGAATTTTTAGTTTTAAGTTTGTCAGCTAAGTAAAATATAAGGAGGTAAACATTGTGCACCTCTACCTTTTATTGTTAATTGAACTGTTAAAGAAAATCAAGCAAAGCTGTTTTCCAGATTTAGCTTGCGTTTGAAACCCTTGGGATATGATTTGCAAAATATTCCAGCATGCAATTTTATATTTAGTGTCGGATAGAACACATTTAATGGACGTATTTAGTCGAACACACCTTTAAGAAATCTTGTATGTCAGAATGTATAACCAAAAATAGAGATTCCTATGATACCGAGTTCACACGGTGTTTTTATGTTCATGACCCTGTTTGTTCAGCCACAAAATTTCAGAACGAAAGTAAACAGTAAAACATAAACCAAATTCAACTGAATACCAATTTACAGTTCATATATCAACGTTGCCTGCTTAGCAGACTTGTGGCTTTGGGTGTAGGTATGCGGTCAAACATACCTCTTACAAACCTTGTACTCAGAGAAGCATCACCAAAAAAGGAGTTTCTTATGACAGCGAGTCCAGACGATTTTTTCCGTGACCCTGTATGTTCAACTACCGAGTATCAGCCTGCAGCCGGATACGAAATGGTCTGAGGGTCAACTAACCAGGCAAACGTTAGCGGAGATCATGTGCACAATCTTAACACATTATTGGCGAGGCGCTTACAGTATTTATGCACAATTCTGAAAAAACAACTGTCCTCCAATAGGCAGAATACAGGACCCTGTGCACACATTATTCCAGACGAACATGCTACCTTCTGTTAGGAGGAGCTCAGATCAGGATCACCGCCAATATAAAACTAAACGAAAGGTAGAAGACAATGCTATTGTGTCTTTTATTCCAATTTATTGTTGTCGTTGCCATTATTCGTTGGCAAATTTCTACGCAGATAAACACTACAGAGGCCCAATCAAGCATTTAATACGGACAGTATCTGTATCATTTCAAACAGATTGCTCTCTTCCATAGATGACCGAAAGGTGGCCAGCACATACCTACCCAAAAAGTTGATCGCGCGCCAGAGATAGGGCCACATATTATAATATTTATGGGACATTTTCAGTGCATTTTCCTTCTTCCATCCGTCAGTTTATCAGTATCATATATATGTATATATATAGATACATATATATATATATATAGATAGATAGATAGATAGATAGATAGATAGATAGATAGATAGATAGATAGAGAGATAAAGAGATCATTGCTACACATGACATGAAGAACTTTACTGCAAGACATCAGTAAATTTATGTTTGCGCCCTTTTAAAATTTCTCTATTTCTCTAGTTTAGAGACATTTCAGTTGTGAACGCTCTATCTACTCATATCGGGGTGGAGGGGGGGGGCGGTGGGCGTGTATACAAATCTATTCATTGGTTTCGTGCAAATTACAGGGAGACGACAGTTATACAAGACATAAAGCTTTATTCATACCCAGTGGTAAAAACAGGTGACACAATAGCGTCAGACAGCTGAGTCTGTAAAATGTATTGATTATAAGTAAACTAGACACGGGGTGATGATAAGCAACATTTCATTCCATACAAATGTCTGAGGGAAATTGCACATCATAGGATTACGGTTATGCACCCCCATCATTATATCCGCAGGTAAAGAAGATTAGAGTACACCTGGAAGTCACAATTATAACCTACGGAATGAAACTTTGCAGGTCAAACTTTCCCAATGCTTCAACAACCTAAAAGGTGGGGAACTCCTGAGTTGTTCTTATCTGATAAGAAGCAAAACTCTGTAATCCCATGTTACGTTTGAACATTATCAAGTCCGATATTCAAAGAGCAAAGTCCTTTTCCGTACCACTCACTGAAAAAGTACGGTTCTAAATCATAATGACAATTTATTTTGTATAAGGCATAAATCGTTTTCATAAAATTTGAAATTCAGAAGAAAGTTTAGGCTTCACATAAAATTGGCTCATCAGTGGGGAACTAGCGCAAGACTGGTTTCGGTGCCATTAATACTCGGACAAGTCATTCTGCTAACTAGCGGCACCATTTCTAATGCAAACATTCCGAGCTGATGTATTATAGAATAAAGCAAATAATATGTACTTTGGTTGGTTGGCAAACTTATAAATGTAGCTTACATTATATATTAAATGTAACTAGAGTTAAACACAAACTACTTTTACAAATAAAAGTCAACACCTAACTTGCATGATTAAGCCTATAAAGAATGAGCAAATCGAGCATAAGAAACCCCACACTTACATAGAACACCTGGTCTCTGGACAGACCCAACTAAATAGCGAGATAAAAGAACACCACCACCACCCCCACCCCCCGATGGGGTGGGGGTGGGGGTTACTTCCATGTAGGATTGTACTGGGTATGTGCCGCGGGAAAGGCCCTGTTTTCATTACTCCCAGGATTAGCAAAGGCACCCAAAATGTACACAGCTAGATTAGGATAGGGGTAGCAATTAGGATGCACCAATGCAGCACTCCTTTTAACACATTACAGGATTAAGAAAGAGTACCTTTGTACATCTGGTCAAGGATTAAGATAGTTTATTGTAAAAAATGTCCGAGGCACACACCCATCTTGATGTTGAGTATGTGCCCCCCCCCCACCCCTCCCCCACAATAACAACCAGTTTTTCAACTGAAACTAAAACGAAAACGTGATAATATGACGTTGAAGTCATGCAATTGATTGTGTTACACGGGGAAACTCGGTTAGATCACCTTATCCTGTTTCAGTATTAAAATATACCTATTATAATATAACTTTACTCCATAGCCAATGGAAGGGCTGTTTATGACTAAATCTATGCATAATAATCCATCAGTATCAATACGTTTGATTAAAATTGAAGACTTAAACGGCCAAATGGATTTATAAACGGGTCGTCGCCGGTAAACCATTGATTGTTATGCACGTCGTTAAGCATGTTTCACAGTCCAAAATTTTCGGATATGCATAAAGGGATGCTTTGATTGTAACCATTTGGAGTAATTGCTCATGTTCGTATT
Organism: Hermodice carunculata; assembly: GCA_964020975.1. Taxonomy (NCBI): domain Eukaryota; kingdom Metazoa; phylum Annelida; class Polychaeta; order Eunicida; family Amphinomidae; genus Hermodice; species Hermodice carunculata. The sequence goes on from OZ026617.1 coordinate 73,177,789, forward strand.
TTCTCTTTATCTTTTTAATTAAAATCCTGACTGAAAATCACTTCAATCTGAGCAAATGAGCAGTTCCGTGTAGATCCACACGTGAATTAATTTCAAAAAGCACAAAACTGTCAGAAGTGAGTTCACGTGTCTGATACCTTCTGCGCTGGGACCAGGATCGCGGCATTCTCCCAAACCATTGGTAGTTTCTACCCCACACAGAAGGAACCAGGCATGCAGATATTACAAAAAGGAAAACTGTATTGACAATTAAGATAAGATATCCATACTACCCGAATTTATGCTAAAAGGCATTCGTGAAAAACAACATATATGTGTGTGTGTGTTACAGAAATAACCAGTAAATGAGAAAATTGTAACATTTAAATTATTTATGTATCAAGGAGTACCAGTATGTATAAACATTGGAGCATTTAAATTTTAACATTAATTCAGGATGTCTGCAAGAAAAGGCGTTAAAATACCTTTTTTCAAAAGCTTTATTTTATAACTTCTTAATGTGAGTTTATTGAAAGTAAATTTAAATGCAAAATCAATAAATTTACCTGAAATACGACTAAAACGTAATATTTCAGATAAAAAAATATAACGTAATTTTCATAAGATATTAGTTTCTGGAAGAGGAATATTTACAACTTCAAAATTGAAATCATTACTCTTTAAAGGAATTTCATTTGAAGAAATTTTTTGGAATTTAAAAATTTTGCAACATTTGGACATGCAATATTATCAGTATATCTTGAAATAAAGGGCACTGGTAAGCTAGGTAAAAATTCAGTTTTTATTAGTTTTTGCATGAATTCAAATTCAAGCCAATTTAAATAATAGATCAGCAAGTACGGGGATGCAATTACCTCCCATATAGATATCATAAATTTGCGAGGATATGTGGGACCAAAATGTGACAAATGTATTATCGAAAAGAAATGTATTACACCTGTAAGTTGTCCAAAGGTAAAAGAGTTCCAATGATTTTCTTTCTGCATTGGTCTGACCAAAACGACATTAAAGGCATTAATATTTATATATTCGTAAAGCGAATGCTTGAACATTACGATAATTATGTTTCCAATACTTATTTCACCTTTTTAGAGATAAATTGGTATAAAGTGTTGAGAAATCAAGAGTAAGTATACTCATAGCTTTATTTTTTTTCATTTATTTTTTTTTTAAATAGATTCCATCGAATTATTAATAGTCCAGAGACGATTATTACCAATGTATTGTAGAATGGCAGTACAGTATTTACTTAACTGGTTTCTGATAGTAATTAAACAAAGGGTTAATTCCACTGATAATTGTTTAGTACTACAATTAGACGTACTTACTGTAAATCTGGACTTATACGGATTTCGGGATCCACAATATCGAAAGGATGGGAATGATATTTATCAAACGATTTGATATTACAATTTTGTAACATGTATTTTTCATGAAAATTTAATATGTCATCTTTTTGTTTGTGTACTGGTTAATAAGCATCATTACGTTTTTACCTGAATTGTTTGTACTTAGTTATTTCTTTCAAACGCTAATGTAATATTTTAAACAAATAATTCCAACATTTTTACCAGCTTGTCTATAGGAAAAATGACAAATCTACCATGATGTGGCTATTGAAGAAAGGAGTATTCAGGTGTCTTACGTTATTAAAGTCAACTTTTATCATGTCCCTTAATCCAAATAATCTATCATTCAAACCAAAAGGATATGCTAAATCCAAAACTGTTATCCAATGATCTTCCACTAGTCTTATGTCGATTAAGCAGCATTATCTGTCGACTCACTATTATCTATTATTTGAATTTTGCAATCGAGATGTCAATGATCTTTCGATTGAAATATATTACACTGGAATGTACTTAACTTATTAAAACTATGCTTGATCAGTGTTGACCAAATCTAGCTTTAATGTGTACTGAATATTACATTTATTTTGGCATCCAAGTAGATAAATATTGATTCGGGCTACAATTTAACGTGAGAGTATTTTGTCCAGGAGATTTTAATTTTTAAGTTTTTTTTAAGCAATTTTGCTTGTGAATTCATTGTTTTTAATGAAAAATGACTGACAAAATATATTGGTCGAATCCAATAACTAAAGCAATGTTCGATGCAACTTATACACCAATTGAATCTTTTATATCGTGACCCAGTTTTTTTTTTATTTGGAAAAGTTGTTTTTTTTTTTACAGAAGATATATTTTTCCTCCGATTCCATTATCCGGTGCACGTGGTCATCTAGGAGGTTGTTCCAATATTGTTTCCACAATTATAAAGGTATGTATACCTCCTTTGGCCGTTTTTGTTGACTGAGGGCTTTAACTCTCAAAGGGTATCCATGAGTGTTCCAATTAAGGAGACCATTGATAAATTATTGGTTTAGGACCGGAACTTATTTAAAAACATGAGTTGCTGTTTGCCCGACGTTAGAGATGCACAGTTTTCAACCCCGGAACAGGAGCTAGTAAACGTAACATTAGCTCGGCCGAAGTGATTGGTGCGGTGGGTTTCCATCGTGCTTGCATTGTAAATGAAGTGTTCACGATGACACCCTGTTTTATAGTGTGGTTTTTGATACCAGAGCTGTGGTTTTCGTTATCTTACAGTGGTAAAATTTTCATGCATGTACCAGAACGAACCAGTAAAATCGCTGATGGGGGACTCTCTAACTTGTTAAACTACTCTAAAAGAGTAATAAAGTTCAGAATTAGAAGTTTTACAGGAACTGTAAAATATAACACCAAATTAACGCTTTGGATTATTCAAAGAACCCATAAATTAAAAAGGGCATTTCTTGTTTCAAAAAACCATAAACTAATCGTTTAAAGTCACTCTATATGAATGCACTTAGCTGAAATTTGAAGCCAGCACAGAACAAAACGCCAAAGTAACACAATTTATGGTTTATCATGGTGACATCAATGGGGTTTGGGCGATTCAAAGTAGAAATATTAATTTTGACGATCCCAGCTATAATGGACAAAAATTGTGCTGGAAACGACACCTGTAACCCAGCAAGTTGTGTGCTAAATGCCCAACTGATTACTTCGTTTATAATCCATATTAGTACACAAACAGATAAACTTTTTAGCCTGATGATGCCAGGGATAAAATGGACTTTACCTGTTCCCTCAGGGAGGGGCAGCCACGAGTCAGTTTGCGCCAAACTCGGCTGAAAGACTGATAGTTGGTCAATGAGTAATCTAAACCATCATTTATCCAATAATTAATTGAGTGGTCCAGTTCAGTAGCCTTCTCAGCCCTGAATGATAGAGCACTTTATCTATTCCCAGTGACACTCAGGAGGGCCTGTTATTGGATTTACTGGTCTTTATGAGCCAAAGATGCAGCAGCGAGTACACAGCCGGACGATTCTTTAAGCTACAGGGTCACCCCCAATCATCAGAGGCGGGCGGCGCAGATACAACACAGAACTGCTACTCTATACTTGCTGAGCTTAAAACTGGAATGCACCTGTAAAAAATCAGCCAGACTAGTCGATACATGCCTCATGGGCTGTGTAGTGCCTATTTCAAAATAAATAAATGAATGAATGAATGAATGAGTGAATGAATGGATGAATGAATGAATAAATAAATAAATAAATAAATAAATAAATAAATAAGTAAATAAATAAATAAATAAATAAATAAATAAAATAAAATAAAATAAAAAGGCGAAAATGGTTCCTTTGAAGATCCGTTGCCTCTAATGCCAGGTAGCCTCTTGATCTCGATCATATATATGGCTTTGTCTGAAGCATAATTCTTTCATAAATACTTTTGCACGTGCGTGCTCTGCCACTGTAATGTGCCCCCCACACTTTTTATTGTAACCTTATTCTACCCAAGGCAATAATTGATTTCGTGATGTAAATGTAAAAAATGGTTGGACAGACCTTGCTTTTATATCAGTCACTCTCACAGATTGTCCATGGGGTGGTCTATTATTAAGTGTAATTCATTTTGCAAGCTCTAGAAAATGGTGTCAAATTTCATATAGTAAATTTGTTTTGAATCTCATTTATGTCGATAAAATCAATGGCGTACGAACTCGGGGGGAGGGGGGACCCGCCCCTTAATCAACAAGGAGGAGCCAGACCCCCTCAAAAGTATTGTCTCAAATGAAACTACCACGGTTCACGAAAAGTATTTTTTTAGTTGTCCAATTCAAGAAAGATTAAGATGCTCCAGTTACAATTTATGAAGAAGGCCTGCCCCCCTTTTCACCTTGGATGGGCTGCCCTGGGTAAATACTTAGACAGGGGAGGAAATCCATGATAAGAGTATGTTCCCCAGCAACTTGAGTAGTAAGTCCTATCTGAATCATGACTTAACCTCGCTTACCTCACAGACGTTTCATATTGGATAAAGCATGACTATTTTCACCCAGCTTGGGTCCGGATATCTATTAGGATGGCCTGCATTATGTTGCACCTAAGCAATATTTCTTTTGTGAAGAATGGTTCTATTTTGTTTACTCTGTCTCTTTGGGAAAATAGGTTTCCCTCCTGCAATAGTATATATATATGATTATGTGCACCCTGTCTGACCAGGATAAGATCAATATCAATTATGTGGAGCTTTAGCACGTTAGGATTTCTCATACAGATGATAGAATGACTTGATTCATTCCTCCTGTCTGGCACATATGATTTCCGGACATATTTTACCTCTCGTCTGCTCCCTGCAGCAGGATTATCCATAATAGTGATGATGGCATGAAGTAATTTACCATTGTTTATCAGATTTTGAAACTTGTGGATACCATTGCTGGGCGCTTTCTACTTGCCTGGGGCAATTTTACCTTTAACTCATTCCATCCTATAGTCACAGGCCTTGGTCAGTGGTTCTGGCACTGCCTGACAAGTCATGCTGCAACTGCCCTTACGGCAGCTGCAGCATGACTTGCCAGACAGTGCCAGAACCACTGACTTGAGACAATAGGCAAGTTGGTACTTCAATGACAGCTCTTTTCATGAAGAATTTAAATATGCAATTGTCATCTTAAACCTAGGTAAATATGCGTTAATATCAGGGACTGGTATGGAATGAGTTAATGAGAATTCAATGATTTAAGTCGGACTGTTTGAACAAAGTATAATTACATATATTTAAGAAGGATTGATTTGGTTCATCCTGCTCAATGGGACACAATATAACTTAATAGGTATGCCAGAGGACTTTCAAATTGCATCAGTGATGAAGTTTCCCCAGTTAGGTATTGTATCACTTGATTTTGTCTGCCATATTGATGAATAATGAAGATGGGTCAACCTGACGGGAGACTTCACCTTGGCTTGGCAGGGTGTCGTTTCCTTTTGATAACATTGCGTGGTTCACTGTTCAAATTGGTGTTGGCACACCCTCTAAATTTATGAAAGACAATGCAGCCTAGAGGGGTAACGAATCTCCTAAGTATGTAAGTTGTTGTGGTATGACGTTTTTTACTTTTACAGAATAGATGCTCTCTTGTTTTGTAGGCCTTAACAACGTTGACTGTATGGCTGGTGAAGTACTTTCATACTGTTTGGCACATGACCTGCTTCAACATTCTTGACCAGGACAGTGTTTTGCTCAAGGCATGATGGAATATGGTTCACCAAGCCTGACCGGGGTAGGAATATCCTTACAGTTTGGCAGAATTACTTGGTTTATCAAACCTTGCAAAGACACATAAAATATCTTCACTATGAATGGAAGTCAAAGTGCCATTTTTTAAAACTCTGCCTGACTAGAATAGGTTCTTTCTAATTAGAAAGAAGTGACGTGGTTCACACTCTGCAGAGCCAGGGTAACCCAGAGTAAAGATGGGATGATACAGTAAAATTTGCATGCTTGAGTTGGAACTTCCCTCTCTGGTTAAATTTGCTGCCTAGGTGGAGAATTCACTTTTGAAGACTTGGCATGGTTAGGATAGGTTTATTTTGCCTTACTTGCAAAATTTTTATGAAGGATAGCATGGTCTGGTTCATTTGGAACCCGTGGGTTAGTACCTTTGTTACTGGAAACAATATGGCTTGTTTCAGCTGATGAGACTGGCACCTTCCCTTTTGGGAATAATAAGTGTTCATCATGTCTTGGTCGGGCAAAATTGTTCTATATTCGAATAGCATGAGTCAAATCATTATGCCTGACTCGAGTTTACATGATCTCTTATTCTGAATGAAATAACATTGTTCATTTCTTCTGAACAGGAATTATATGCCGCGGTTTCCAATGCTTGTTGTGGGACTCTCTTGGTTTCAGAAGCTTGGTAGGAGATAAATTGCTTTGATTGCCAATACTTGATGGGGTTATTATAGTTTGGTTTTCTATACCTGATGGAGTATGCTCGCAAGATGAATGTTTATAATTTGGTAACTCTTGAATCTCTGTCTCATAGTTAAAATGAAGGTAGAGGAGTGTTCCTGATTCATAAATAACTCAAGAACATAGTAGGCCTACATTTTTCTTTTGCTGTAAAGTCAGGTAACAAACAAGTCAGGAGAACCAAAACGTGACTGGCCTACCATGTCTCCCTCTATCTTTGGCAAAAGTTATAAATTTGGCTTTTGAGTGGTTAGGCCTATATGTTTTGGAAACATTAAATTGGTAGTTAATGAAAAATAACCTAAATGTTGAGACGACTGGTTTAATACAACCAGCTACATTTTACGGGTGACTGCCTGTCTCAGGTCAGAAGTGAGATTTGTGTGTGTGTGTGTGTGTGTGTGCTTTCTACATTGGTATTGAAGATGAATGTTGATGTTTTGGTAACTCTTGAATCTCTTTGCCCTCATTGTTGGGTTTGAAATTTATGCCTCTGGGTAATGTTTCTCTGAACTATTTAGTTGGCAGGCCATGACATAATTCATCCAACCTGATTATTGTAGTATTTCTGCCACTACGAATAGCAATTTTTTTTTTACATTGCGTGAAAGCTTAGGACAAGAGATGACTGTGGTCATGTGATGATTCCCCTGCCTGGCTGGTGTAATATGACTTTCACTACAGTGGTGACCTGGTTCACTCCACCTGCTTACGAAAGAATAAATGCATTATGTATATAGTCGCTATACGCACTCTCTGCCTGACTGGGTACTATAATATGATAGAAATATGACGTGGCTTACATGGCCTGACCAGGGTAAAATTGTACTGAGTAAGGCATGCTGCGATAACGTCCAACACAAGAGGGTAGAAGTTTCCCACTGGGAATGGCATATCTTCTTTCACGCTATTTTGCTTGACTAGGATTTATTGTATTGGGGATAGGCCTGCTGACTGTGTTAGGTTTCTTTTACTCTGATAGTATTAGTTAGTAAGCATGCTTACTCTGTCAGAAAGGGTTTTGAAAGCCTTTACTTTGGAAGAAATCTCTATTTATCATCCATGACTGGAGAAGGATAACACAAAACCCTTTTCAGTAATGATATAACTTTATTCCTGACATGACCTGGATAGAGCAACCTAAAACACGATTTAATGATTTGGTTAACCCCATAATGACAGAAGTAAAATTTCTTAGAGTAGATATCGTATTGGTCGATTTAGCCAGTTTGACTAGGTAATGATTGCTTCTTGGTCTTAATGCTTGATTGATTATACAGTTGTTGGACCTTTCTCGTTCATCCTGTCTCGCTGATGTCAGGTTCCCTTTGTTCGGATGAAAAAACGTGTGTCATCCTTCCTAGCTGAGTTAAGATTTTCATTATTGTGGGCAGAATCAGTGGCATCCTACATGACTCAGTTAGAGAAATCTCGTAGTAGGGGGTTCACAATTTTCACCATGCCCAGCTAGGTAAGATGGTCCCTCACTGTAAGTGGCAAGCCATGTCTAAAGGTATATGGTTTTCTTTGTTTGAGACATCATTATTTCATTTATATCGAATAGATGGGTTTCGAGTATCTTCAAGAGAGCTGACATGACTTCTCTTCTAAACAGGACTTTCGCATGGATTACCTAGCACTAGATGTCAGCACCTGCTTTTGGTTCATGCCGATTCATCTACGTAATATTATCTCAATTGTGTACGATATGATTTAGATGGCATGTCCCACTTTCGTATGATTTCCCATTGTTATTATGGCGTAACATAGGAATACGTGCCAATGGTTAATGACATCATATAACAAACCCTGATGTCCAGGGTAGAGTCCGTAGCTTTATCCCATATGCGGGTACATTGTGCACAATTGCTCCTGCGTTTCAATTACCCAGAAGAAAGCCCTTAATGGTAATTGTGCCATATATATATATATATATATATATATATATATATATATATATATATATATATATATATATATAAAGTGCCTTGACACAGCATTAAGAGATTGAATTGCATGAGATGTAGATGAGCCACATGAAATTGAGGAATGAAAATCCAGTCAAAGTCAATTGAAGATGTGCACATAGTATTCAAAGTTGAACTTGTATCATGTCGGCTAAGAATATTCTAAAAAATTATACTTGCTTGCATTGGCAGCTTTTATAAATGTGTCTTTAGCTTCTCCTTGCACATTATACATGTCTGCGAGTCTAACATATAAATTTTATGCTGATAGGTAGGCCTGAATGGAAACTTCATGATGTTAAAATGAGTTCTATTGCAAAGTGTCACAAAGTACGCATGTGGACGGCGTCACAGAGGTCCTAATCCCATTATCACATTTTCGTGCGTGGTGTAACATGACCATCATTTAGAGGTGAACGCTAAGTTTCTGATCACAACCACAGAGTATTCCATGGTGCATGTATTGTTCTTTCCAGAATTGTGGATCATTAGTGCAGGTATACTCAAAGGTAAGTAGGTTTTCCTCCTGTAAAGTGGGGATGGTGTATTAAAGGTGAATCAGCGGTTACGCACATAGATCATCTATCAACAAAATTGTCGGAATGTAAGGCTTTAGTGAGGTATGGCGTTTTTTGTGGAACTTTTTCAGAGCCAGGTTTTTATTTCTATTAACAGCTTTCCCTGTTGCGCTTTGGGCACCCAAAATATGCCAGGAAAGCGGTTTACCTGGACCATTCTTATGGTCTCTACTTTCTTCTGGTAACTGTAGACAGGCTGACACTTGAGTAAAAGGTTGTTTTGGAAGAAGCATGAAACACCAGTCTCACCAGTGTTCACTTGAGTGCCCACCTAATGTTCAAACAGCGACTGCATTGTAATATACATAATTATAATACTTAAAAAAATACTGTATTCACTTAATACTGTTGATCTAATCTGTGATCGCTGGCCTAAACTATGCACTTTAACGGATCAATAATGTCTAATAACTGGAACTCTTCCATTGTCTGCCATCATTCAGATTATATCAGGAGAATGCTGCCGCACTGATACTGTAAGCAACACTGCGCTCATCCCCCACAAACGGTTCAACAGTGAGGCACGCATAGTTTTGCAGACAAATTTTATGAAGCTGTCCAAATATAGTAAAGGAATATCCAATTTCACTTAAACATTGACATAATTTTAGCAATATGTTCAAAAGAAAAAATTCAGGGGTGCAGCATGAAAATACTGTGTTTTGAGCATGCTGTACCTTCTGTGTAAATAAAGTTTATTAGGTCGGGTTTACTGGATCACAAGCTGCTTTATGGGCGGTCAAATAGGTCCGCTGTCTGGAAGGCCAGGTGATAACTCCATGCTGGGAAAGGAAAATGATATGACTCTGGACAAGGCACAATTTATATAGCTGTTTAAACTGACATTTAGGTGTTGTTTCGTATTTCAATTTTCACCAATTAACGAACTGGGAATTATATGACAGAAATACATCCACACTTTTTTAACATTTTTATCTGGTAAATGTCGTTCACGAACTTTTAACATACCAAAATGCTGATTTTTATATTAAAAAAAGTTAATATGAAAGACAGGAAGATTAATAACTATGGCCTGTTGCTGATTGATCTGTTCCTTTCGGCAGTTTCTAAATCAATAGTTGATTTATAAACTACCCAAAGGAACAGATCAAAAACCGATGATCGAATATTTTGTATCTTCATTCAATAATTTATAGGCATAAGTTCAATGAAATTTCCAAAAATCTGGCACAGGTAATTAAAGATCCAGTTGGAAGCTATACATTACAATTCCATACCAAAATAAAACTCTTTGGCTAATTAATAATGCTGAAACAGCGAGATTATAATTGGAACTTGAGCGAGGCTAGGTGCGCTTGTTCCTCCTTTATCGCTCATGCTTCTTTCCTTCCACACAAACCTTGACCATTGAATCTTACCGAAATCAAGATCTTTTCTAATCGTAAACTGGCTGGTCCAGCAACAAACACACAACACCAAAACCTTCATCATTTGGTGGGTTGAGAAATGTTAAAATTCCAGCAGAAATCACGCTGTTATAACACTTAAGAATTTGCTGGACTATAAATTGTGCAAGCACATTTCAGCAAAATTTAACAATCAAAATCCAGCATGTTTATCAAAAACTATAGGCAGTAAAACAATTTATCACTCGTAATGGATTCTGCTGGGCTGTTAAAGGCTCAAGATTAAATTTCTCGAAGTTCTGTACCCTGAAGCCTACTCCAGCAAAATCTAGCATCTTCAACAAAAATCTGACATTCTAAACTTTAACAAGTTCTTTTTCCAGAACAGGAATACCCTGGAAAATACTAAGCTCTTCTAAGCTCTCTTTCCAGGAAAGTCCAGCATGTTTCCAGCAATACCCAGCATTCCAAGCAACAATAAGAATACCCTAAAAAACTAAGGTTTTTTTCCTAACATAACCCAGCATGTTCCCACCAATATCCAGCATTTGCAGCAAATACCAGACAATCGAGAAAAAATTTAAGTCCCTTTTCCAGCAAAATACAACGTGGTTCCAGCACTTCTCAGTATGTCCAGCAAGTACCAGCAAAGTCCAGCATGATCCCAGAATTTTGATTTTGTAAGGGACTGAAAACAGAAAGAACCATTCACAATAACGCCCTTTCAAGCTTTTGTTGTCATTTGCAGACATAAAAACAAAAGAGAACCTAGTATGAATTGCGCATGTAACTTTGCTAAGATAGTTAAATGGCTGCAGTTAGGGACAAAACAACCACTGTTTAAGATGTATCGTAGATATAAATTTCTACCCGACACACCAAAACCTGTTATCAAAAACAAATGTGCGAAAATGAGATAGGTGTCCCTCGTCCCACACTTTATCACACTTTATTAAATGCTTTCATATTAACGAAAACCATGCATAGGCCTACTTTTTTTCTAGATTCAAACCATTGAAAAGTTTGCATTTTACTTTCAGTTATTTACCACAGCCTCCCGTTTTAAACTCATTATTTTTTATATATAACTGTTATATTTTGAGCAAAGTGTTTGTAAAATTTATTAAAGGGAAGTCGTTTGATCACTTTTTGAAACATGACACAGCACAGACATTGGTTTATCGTTAGACTTGGGTTGACGGCCTCAAGACAGAGATTGTTTTCTTCATAGTTTAGTGCCGAAAGGTCAATCGTTGACAGGAACGCGTTAAATTATTAACGTAGGGATTTGGTAATGCTGGCCTACATTTTCTTTAACCGGAAATTACTAATAGCGTTAAGCTTGCAGAATTGGATGTTTTGAGACACATCAATGTTTTTCTAATGTCATGTTCGTTAATATTGAAGACTTTCAGTCTGGCATCAATTACAAATCAAAGATCAGGTAAAAGGTTGGAAATTGGTCGAGCGGTAGCTTGTACTTGCCAGTAAACTACACCTCAGAAAATGCTGACATTTTAAATCATTTGTACAGTGTTTCTTCTTCAATCAAGGAGGCCTTGCATACTTCGCATTTCGTTAAAAACCATAGGTTTTCAGGTTAAACATGTAGTATGATTCTCCACTCAGTGTAATGAAGTTAGAACGGAAGCATTTCTTGGATACAAAATCTCACGCCTTAGTATGTCGCTTACAGACCCGAAAAGGACGTTCAGCACCTGTAGAATTCGTTTAATTGTTGAAACGTTACCAAACGCGACTACATTTTGTCATGAAACATCTGGTTCTATTACAAGTTGAAAACTGTGCACGACCGTAATGTCACCCCATGACATTTTTTTTCTTGGGAGCCGACATGACTAGATCTTACGAGAAGGCTACTATATAATCAATATTTTTGAGGAGTTCTATCGAAATGGTATAGGGTGTGACAGGCAAAGCTTCATTAACGTGGACACAATGTCCATTATTGAGGTCGCACATTTGGGGCCTAGAAAGTTTTGGGCGGGAAATTAAATGTCATTTTACAAAAAAAAAGAAAAAAGAAAAAAAAAAACAGGAAGCGATATAAGAAGTGAAATGCCACCATTTAATATAAGACCATTGGAGTTCATTATAATCAGAACCAAAATCGAATCAGCGTGTTCACCTGTACGTGCGGTCTGGAAAATAATTTAAAATTATTCACTTTTACAGAAAATATTGAACAAAGTTAATCCTAATCCGCTATTACTATGATGTGCGACGCACACAGCGGTCTTGGATTTCACCAGTGATTAGTAAAATTAAAAGGAACAAGAGAGAGAAAGCATTGTCGGGTGCTCGCCATGCGGCGCAAGCCAATGCACAAGGCTTAGATAAAACAGTACAAACAGACACGATGTGTGTTTTGAATTATAGAAAATGTTATTGTCTGGAAGTGTTCATTAAAAACATTTAGTTCTTTTGTTCCTTTTCTTCTTAGCAAGATTAGAATTACGATTTATCTGAACTCATATATAGTACCGACTTCGTACTATTATTGCAATAAATTCGTATCCCTTATCATCGTTGAATTATGGCACAGTTGAAAGTAGCCATTAACCTCCTTTCCGAGGCGAAACTGACGCTTACCACAACTAGCGACAAACTTAGAATAGCTACATGTATCCTTATGATGCACACGATACGAACTACACATTAATTAAAAAAAAGACTGCATACACTTTTTAAACACATATACATTTTCTTAAATGCTCAGGATTTGATTCTTCTTGTTCACATTTCAGAATAATGGAATATACAATATTCAAATCTTTGTTTGTGTTAGCATTATTATCGATAAGGCGCTGACTTTGCCTTTTGCCTTCAGAAGATTCCTCATCCGTGTGGTTGGATCAAGTGGTCGGGTTTGTTTATGCGCATTTCTGTAAGCATGCAGGGAAATGTGGCAAGGCGTTTGAACATTTAATCCGAATTTTACATATCTATGATTGGAATTATAGATATCTAAAATCCACTTTTGGTCTCTGTAATTTGGCCATTTTATTTATAGTTTATTTATAAGTATCTATATTTGGAATTACAGATATCTGAAGAGGGATTTAAATATTGAAGCCGCTTGCAACTAAAGCAATCCGCCTTCAACATTTATTGAACTTTTTAGAACCCTATAAAATGGAATTGTAGATATCTTAAGTCACTTTAATATATCCATGAAGATTTAAAGATATCTGTATTTCTCCATCTTTATACATCGCTAAAATTGATTTACAGATATCAATAATTTGAATTACAGATATATATGAATCTGCCATTTTTTCAAATTTCTGTAAACCATGTTTAGATAACGTCAAGTATAGCTATCGTTGCAAGGCAGAACTGGATGCTTGCTAGATTTTCGCCATCATTATAGATATTTGTAAAGATGACCATCGTTTTACAACGTGACACAATTTACTGAAACCATTATGTTTTGTGAGTTTTTGGCGGTAATGGGAGGTCAGGGATGACACGAGCCTGTTGTGATTCTAGATGTCGCTGCCTGGAATATGAGATAAAATTAAGCACCTGATTTGGCCATGGAGCTAATTTTCTTTGCCACATTAGATGCAGTGTACACCATGTTTTGGCCCCGAGCTGGTATGCAAGAAGGGTATGACTTATTTTCAGGGTGTTTAAATCTGCCTAAAGGTATTTTAAATTGGGATTTAATGTTAAATATTGCAATGGCTAGCTAGAGGGAAAAAGGTTTGATCGCATGTGAACCCTTTTTGAACGTTAAGATAATAATGTGGACAGCGATGAACACATGAGAAGTGTGTAAACAAAAAATGTGTACATCTATAAGTAGGGAGTAAACGAATACCAGGAAGACAAACAATAGCTGTATATTTGTTGCATTGCAGTTACATTCATACTAAGTATACAAACAGAAGAGACACTGCAACATCGACCTTGCAGTTCTGAACAAAAGAAAACACAATCCATTTTCCGTAGGTATGGAAAAATAGCTAAATCCAAATTTAAACTTACGTTGAGAAAAGGATTCAGTATATATTCATGTAACTTCTCAGAGAGGGACTGAAACTTGACAATAGCAAAGCCCAGACACAGAATGACTAAATTGACCTTAAATTTAGACTAAGGTGTCATAAATCAGCCTGAAGCCATGAATGAACTATGAAAAGAACCAATCATTCTGTATTCTTAGATTGATGGTTCTACTTAAATTTGAACCCCATGTTGTTACACAACGAGCACGAGGCGAAGTGATATATTTTCGATATCTAAGGTGGCCTCAAATGTTTCAATGTTTTCTCCCCTGAAGCATTTGGTTGAGAAGTACCTAATAATGATCTGATTGATATTGCTTGAAGAATCACTGTTCCATTAAAGTCAAGACACATCTTCGAACAGGTACGCTATAGGTAAAAGCTGGAGAAGTTTAATTTCATATTTTATTCAAATGGGGGTTCAACTGGTCTTTCCCCTTTTGCATCGTAGCATGTCTGATTGTAATAGTTCTGTATCGAACGCTATAAAGAGCATGCTTTCTCAGGAGTTTGGCAGTGTTTAATAAATTATAAAAAGGTGCTGATTTTGGTGATGAAACGTAACATTTCTTTCATGATGGAGGCTATATGAGGTTCTGCCTGAAGATGAAAGGTATGTTTCGACAAGATAACCTAAAATCTCGGTATTTACTATTTTGTACATCACCGTTAATTGCCTTCTATTGCACCTTCTCGCACATATTTTCCAAGCAGTTTCTAACTTCATTTTACCTGTTACGTTTTGGTCATGGTCCCAGTGTCTATCTAGCCTGAGTTTGATTGAGCTCATTGTAAAAATTCTTTGTCAGCAGTATTGCAATTTGACTATTCATTATCACCATGCTCGAGCATTGGTCGAGGTCCTGAAACATCTAATGATGTTGACTGTTCTTTAACTCTTTGCTGTGTTAATTGGATTATCAGCCTTGATAAAGTAATATCCTTGGGAAAAGGGAATGTATTGTGTGCACAAGATCGACCGTACAATAACTAAGAATATATATATATATATATATATATATATATATATATATATATATATATATATATATATATATATATATATATATATATATATATATATATATATATATACATACATGTATATGCATATACCAAAATATCTCTCCGTGGTATTCCAGCCTCAACTGTATGGCAGCTAGATGACTGATCATTGGTGACAACCTTTGGTGACAACCTTCTGATTTCTGTTATGTCGGTATTTCCCAACCATGATAACAGGAAGCCAGGCAGACAAGATATTTCTAACTTGATAATGATATTTATATTGTTAACCAACGTGCACACTCTAATAAATGTACATATGTATGGATATTAAGGACACTCGAAATGTTTAGAGTTTCTTATCAATACACACATATGCATCAGGTATCATTTATCTCCCCTTTATCTTCTGTGACAATCGATGACTATTCGCAAGTACAGTCTCATGTAAGGTATGGAGAACAATAACCATCTGACCAAATGTGCAAAAAGTTGCTGTCACACTCTCTCATATGGATAAAGGGATGAAACAGACAAAAGATGTACCCTTTATTGTCCAAATACAGAATGCAAAATAACAACTATCGTTAAACATGATAATGCATTTAGTAAAATGGTCACATATAAAGGAGACTGTAGTAGGGGTACCCTTCTTGTTTTAGACAGGATTGCTGTGGTGCACAGCACTCCACAAATTAATACATACAATACATAAGATTCCTAATATCCTGTAATATGTGTACCTGGCTCCAACGTGTAAAGAAAAGTGACAACTATAATTGAATCACAAGCAATCAATCAATACGTCTGAACTATATGAGGGTTTATAGCAAGTGCTCCCAGTTCAGATGTAATCCCTGTGGTAATTCTGTGGAGAACCTGACATCACTTCTGGAAGGGATCACGGATCTTTGGCTCTTCACAACACTTTCCCCCATTTTGTTGAATTAGTCCCTGGTATATCTGGAATTTTTAGTGGCTGAAAGCAACTTTGGGAAAAATTCAGAGGCCGAAGACTTATAACTATGGAGTGCGAATCACTATGCCTTGTGACCTTAACCTGGTTTTCTCCTTAAGTGAAAGTAAGAAAATATGAAAAATGTTAGTAACATTCAGCCAGGGCAGTCATGATACCTACCCCAACTTTTGAGGTACATCTATGGAAAAATATTACCTTTCCTCAGTTGCACAGAGACCTGGTAATACACATCTATACAAAAAGTTAAATGTTAGTGTAATTAGCAATGTTCACAACATTCCTTCATGTACACTGAATTTATCAGCTAGAGACATTATACATGCATGCAATCCCTAATTAGATAACCCCACACATGCATCGCAATTCATACAATCCAGACAAATGCAACAATTCAATTAACCTCATGGGCTTGTCTCACCTCTACATTTCCTTTCTTTTCGTGATCATCATCTGACAATTCTCCCCCCATCTCTCTCATCCTCTCAAACATCCAGGAAAATCCACTCCTCTGGCCCGTGTTTTGGACCCTATGTTGGCTCCTCCACCTTTGTTTTCATGTGAAAAATGAATCTCAGAAGACATTCAATAGGGAGATAATACATTTTCTGTCTTTTCTTGTCTCCTAGACAAAAGTTATTAACAGTAAGAGCAATCAGGTTATGTCAATTCACTCTGAAAAACACAGAACAACTCTAAGCAAGAGCTGTTTTGTTCATACCAGAAAATATTTACATATGCACAATCTAGCTACATAATGTGCAGCTATTCCCAGTGAGCAGGCAGACGAAATAAACCATTTACAGCTTACATGCTTAGAGAAATACTTCAAGGTCATTTTGGTGCAAATATGCAGGAGGACCAATAGCCCTGCCTTGCCTAATTCTTCTACATGAAGGTTGTATAGATCCTTGCACCATTTCAGCCTCACTTAGGATAGGATAACTGGTAATGAAGTCACTTGTGTGAACAGATATATCTGCTTTGGCAGAAGATGGGACAGCCTCTACTGATATATATGAAATAGGTAGCTGATTCTCCATCTCATTAGAAGATCGGGTATGTGCCACCACTCCATCTTGACCCTTGGCAGCTTCTTCTCCCAATTCTGGTTCTTGAAACAGGTCCCTAAAGATGTTGCAAGAAGAGATCCTTTCTGTTCTTTCTCATAATATGGAAGCTTTTAAACAAGGTTTCCCACTTCAAAAGACCTTTCACATAGTTTCTAGTCATAAGTTTTTCTTTTGCCTGCACAGTGTTTAACACAAGTGTTGTTCAGTCCTAGAGAAAGAATCCAAAAGCTGTTTGACAAAAGCTGGATGTTTCTGTTCTCCATTTTCTTCTGAGAGTCTGAAAAGCAGATCCCTTGGAGAAAAAACTTCCCTACCCAACATCATAATGTTGGCGGAGAATCCTGTCCTCCTGTCTTGCATGGCACATATGACATTTGCTAGCTGGGGCAAGAATTTGTCCAGTTCTTGTTAGAACCTTGGACACAACACCTGATCATATGAAGGAGTGGACAATTACAGCGCTCCACCTGACCTTCGGCTCTGGATTCATGTCGTATTGTCTGGGTTTGGGTAGCATCAAGAAAGTCAACTATGCATGGATCAAGCTATGCACATTCCTACCCTGATCATTGTGAATTTGCAAGGGACAACCAAATTTTGAGATGTATTTGTGCACAATCTTCAGAATAAATTACACAGTCAGATCTACAGTTACGCCCGGCTAAAAGTTAACAGCCAAACGCTTTTTTCGCGTTTTGCTGGTGTTTGGCTTGTGTTTGGAAACGTTTGAAAACGTTTGGAATGTGTTTGGAAAGTGTTTGGAATGTGTTTGGAAAGCGTTTGGAAAGCGTGAAAATCTCAAACACTTTTACAAAACATTGGAACACTTTCACAAAGCTACCGAACACTTCTCCAAACGCGCTCAAACACTTTCCAAACGCGTTGAACAATTACTCGAACGATTTCAAACACTTTCACAAACGCATTCAAACACTATGCATTTCAAACACTTCCATTTAAATGATGAAGAATCTCCAAACGTATTTTCAACAGGTCCAGCAATATATGATGTACCTACATGTAAATGTGCACTTATCCAGCATTATAGGTTGTATATATTTATATAAAACATGCTCCAAATAAGTTTAACCAACTGTCTAATTCAACTAAAATTAATTAAAGACTTAATTCTTCATCTACGATATCATGAATACTTCATCTTTCTAAAACTGTTTCGGAGTAAATCCATAGGCAATATGATGATCAGATCATGATTCATGATCTGATCATGATACTACCTATAAATTCACTCCAAAATAGTTCCTAATTTTCAATTAAAATATATACAGGCATAAACCAGTTGCAATTTGTCACGCAAACAAGAAAATAATGATATAGCCTACAATATATACACATGCATTGTATGTGATACATGTACAAACTGTTAGATAGAACTGATTTTTTTGAAAAAGCATAATTTCAACTTTATTGTGAAGTATACATAGTAGAGCTTTTTGGCTTATCCATAAATGAAGGCATGCACATGTTGTTGGGATTTGTAGGTGCTGATAAGCTTTTTAGACACTTGTTAAAAATATTCCTGTCATAAGAATTAGATTACCAAGTGTACATGTACATGTATCACATACGTTTGGCGCAAAGTGTTAAGTGTTTGGAAAAGTGTTTGACAACGTTCGGCTTTCACCAAACGCATGCGGCAAAGTGTTTGAAAGTGTTTGGAAAAGTGTTTGAAAGCGTTTGGCAAAGTGTTTGTAAAGCGTTTGGAAAGTGTTTGCAAAGTGTTTGCTACGCATTTGCAAAACGTTTGACTTTCACTGAAAGTGTTTGGGAAACGTTTGGGAAACGTTGGTGCGTTTGGCATTTGTTAACTTGAACGCGAGCGTAACTGTATGAGTTGGTAACACTCAGCCATTTGGTTTTGCTTCACAAGCATCAAAATACACACACATTACTATCTCAGCCAATACAGAATATCACTATGGAGTCTCTCCATATGAGCACCCACATAATACTGACCCAAACCTGCCTTAGGCCATGTCTTGGGCTTCTTGTTTAACCTACATGTAGATCACGATTGCACATATACTTTATTGTCAAGACACATAGTGTGGCAAACAAAACTCTGTTTTAGCAGTTTCAATGTCTTCTTCTGTCCTAAATGTCCAGCCAACCAAACACCATGGCAATATTTCAGTGCCTCCTAATTTAGACGTCTAGGTACCACAATACACTTTCTGGTTACCACATCTTCCCATTTGTAGTACAAAACTCCTCCATTTATGGGTAACTGGGGCTTACCAATCCAGAGATGTTAGATGGAGGGACTATGGAAGGTGAAGCACATCATATGTCAAGATATTGTTGTTTTACAGCCAGGAGATGAACGATACCATGTCTGGATCCCTGAGGTCATGATTCCACAGTTTCTGGTAAAAATATCTGTCAACCAATCTGCCATGTTCTGAATATTACTCATTTGGGATGCATTTGATGCATCCCATACTGTGAAGGTCTTAACTCTCACATCTTCTTCAAACCAATGCCACTGAGTATGTGCATGAATGCAATATTTGCAATGGTCACATGATCTAGCAAAACCCATGCCTGATAACAGTCATGGAAAGCTTTCCAATCAGGAATTCTACTTAAGGCAATAGTGATCACATTTTTTCCCTGCATAGTGAATAATTTCCACGGCATACTGGTTCATTCTTTGAGCCATCTAGCTAACTGGCCTTAAATATATTTAAACCACATCAGCCAGGAGAGACTACTGTGATCACTATAAACCACAAAATTCCTACCCAGGAGATAATGCCTACATTGTCTAATGAATCTCACTACTAACCAGTAGCTCTTTCCTCCTGGCACAGTACTTTTGTCATGCTGGAGTCACTGAAAAGCTGCCATAGGATTTTATGTGCATTTTCCCATCCTTCAATTGTGAAAGTTCTACAGAGACCATCGGGTCTAAGATCCATGTCTAGAAGAAAAGTTCCATCCTTCGCTGGAAACCCCAGAAGAGAAGCTGAGACTAGAATTGATTTTAACTTCTCAAATGCCTTTTGATGACACTCTTGCCACATGAACTTTTTTTCTTTAATTTGGTCCTGTCAGTCCATAGAGGCGGTGGCAATCCAAGCAAATTCTGAGATATATTCACGATGATAATTAACAAACCATAGAAATGATCCCACCTCCTTGGTACTTTCAGGTACTGACCAGTCTCGTACAGCCTTGACCTTTCACGATCTACACCATTATCATCTTTGGAAACAAATTTTTCCAGAAACTCTACTTTTTCTGGAAAGGTGTTATTTTTTAGGTTTCAGCAGATGGTCAGAGGAAGAATTACCTAGGATCAGTGTGTTATCAGGAAATGTTAGGATGGTCTTCCATGTCAGGCCTTGCAAAACTAGCTTCATGGCTCATATGAATGTTGCAGGCATGTTACAAAGACTAAAATCCATATAATGATAGTCAAATAGCCATACTTAGTAATAGATAAAGTCTTATGGTGGTCAGGTGATGGCAATCTGTCAATAAGAGCTAGCCATATCAAGAGATGAGTAGAATACATTGCCCTCTTGAGTGTCCATACAGTCTTCAATTCATGGTAAGGGGCTGGCATCCTCTACTGTCACCTTATTGAGTTTTCAGTACTTGATACATCAGTGAACTCTGCCGTCTTTCTTTCTAACTTAAACTGGTGCTGCTACCCAGTCAGATGATGGAGGCTCTAGGACACAGATAGCAAGCATTTGTTAGAGATGCTTCTCTTCTTCTTTCTCAAAATCCTAAGGAACTCACCTCATATGTTGTTCGATGGGCTTGGCTCCATGGGTGTTGTTTGGATGCATCACTCCACTGAAGCAACCTAAATCCAAGTTATCTTTGTGGAAGATGTCAGAATAATAACTCAGTAGCCTGGTTATTTCCTCCATGGTTAAGTGTTTTACAGACTTGTTGAACAAAGGTTGAGTATATAAAATTATTAAATTGGAGAGAATAGCTGACATATAGCCAGAACTCAAACTTTTCACTGTGTGACACTGTAGGAAAGAGTATGAGTCATACTTGACCAACACTGACTGTCTAAGTCCTGTTTCAAAGATAAATTGTCATAGGTCATAGCTTATGGACATTGAACCTCTGAGGGTGAATGTCAATTAGCTGCCATTGGATCTGAATCAACAAAATGTTATCTGGGAGCATCGCATAGCTCACCAAATTACCAGGCTTGAGGATGATATACTTGTCACTCAAATAAGCCAACAACATAAGAGCCTGTTGTTTACTCTGAACAACGATGTCGGGGAGAAACCAAATCAGGCTTAATTTGAATTGATGTGATGATATACCCTTCATTCTGTACATCCTGTTTGGTGGAATTACAAGTCTTCTATCCAGGATAACCTTCTTTACTGCTTGCACAGACTCCACGTTGCAGCAAAGTATAGCTGAAATGAAGCATTGCCCATAATACCAATACTGCTCATTAGATCCACAAGACCATTATGCAGCATCAGGAAGTCCAATCTAAGAATCAATGAATCAGTGATCACTCTATGAAGAAATCACAAGACTTAGTCTTCCTGCCCACTCTGATTGGCACATGATGTACAGACTTATGGCTTCCTTTAGCGCCACCTTTCAGTGGATTAGTAAACATCTTGGGAAAGTCCTCACCAATGCAATATCTACAACAGCATGCCTGTCTAAGAAATAAACTGCTGCTGGTACACTACCATTGTAACCTCGGGTCTTTTTAAAAACAATATCTGTCAGCATAGAACCATTTACATTAGGTACATGATGTTTCTAGCCTTCACTTTTCACTGGAGTTGATGGTTGGCCAGAGCCCACAACCCTTCCTTGTTTAACTTCCTTTGGGAAGACTCATGGGAAAACCAAGTGACTTCCACTGGCACCCTCTGGCAAAGTGTCCAGGGCTTTCACACTTAAAACAGGTACCTTCTTCCTTGGGTGGTGTCTCTTTTTAGTCAGCCTTGGACTTCATCCTTGTTTGACTCCTAGGCCTATGTTAGCAGATGTGGTGCTCCAAAAGCCCTTATGTATGGTAGTCATACTTTTCAAACCTCCTTCAAACCAAGCTTTCACAGCAACAGAGATAGTTTCCTCCATAAATGTAGCTACCCTTTCTTCCACAGGATTCCTGTCATTGATATCAGTGCCTGTAGCCCTGGCTGAACCCCCTCCACAAAATCACCAATTAACACACTTTTTAGCTTCCAATAGTCAACTTTGACATCCTGTCCGCGACTTCAAAAAGGTCCAATGTGCAGCCATGTAGACTATCTGTCAGCCTGTCCAACCTATCTGTTTTGTCCCATCTATATACCCCAGCCATCTTTTCAAATTGGAGCATGAATGGTCTCCAAGCTTGTTTCTCATTGTATGCAGCCAGGGGGAGGTGGCTCACAAAATGCAGCATTGTTTTGTGCTGGCATGATATACAGATGTCCTTATAACTGAGATGGTATATTGAAATGGGTTTGGCCCAGATACTGCAGCTGGAAAGCAGCAAACTGTGGTTGTGGTGCCACAACCTGTGCTCATTGTGCAACGACCTGTCGTCTTTCACTTCATGCACATGTTGGGTAATTGATGGCACATTGTTAGGCCCTATTTTTTTGATATACTAGGGGAGCTACATTATTTAAATTCAGCCTCAAATGAGCTGGCACAGTGTTCAGCTGTGCATTGACACCTGGGGATACAGTAGCCAATTGCATGATTTGGTGTAGTACAGGGGTAGACACACCTACAGAATGCAGGGAAAAGGGTGACTGTTCTGACTGTTGTCTGCTAGCAGCCATATATTGACCTTGACCTTGGTCCAGCATGCTGGGTCCCAAACTGGCTTTGTATTCTAGTGGTGGTATGTTGAACCCTTGTGATGGTAATGCTACACCAGGGGGCACTGATCGAAACGAGATATTCCCACCTTTCCTCTGTACTAGTGTAGCTGTCAAAGACCCTACAACAACAACAACTGTAAAATGTTGCACTTCTGTTGTGTGTCCTTGGCCTGATGCTTGAACTTGAAGTATAGATGTCTGTATTGTCTGAACTTGACCCTGAAAAGCAGACACTTGTGCCATCTGACCTTGACTTTGGGAAGCATGGGCCTGTATTGTGCTGCTGGATGTGAATGTACTGATGGTGCTGGTTGCATACCTACCTGTCCACCACTGGGAATTATGGTCTAGTCGTCAGTTTGGAAAAGGAACATGCATCCCCATGGGTGTGGGGGACAGGGCCACCGGGTCACCCAAACCATGTGAAGTGTGCTCTGGGGTTAATGTGCATACTGATTCTATATGTTTAGACCCTGGTATCTACACTGTAAATTCTTTGTGCTACACCATCCAACCTCTGGTTTAACCACTTAACTGTTTGATCAACCTGTTGTATAGACTGGTTTAGCTGTTCTATGTGCTGGGTAATCTGTTGTGAAAATTGCTGCGTCATTGCTTCCATCATTGCCTGCATTGATACCTTCATAGTGGCCAGTGCAATTACTGCTTGTGGTTCTGTTCCCTGAACTAATGGCTCAAACCATATAACATGCCTCTCCAGTAGTGAAGTCCAGGCTTCCTCAAACAATATGTTGTATCCCAACAAATGTTCCACTGTGAGTGACTCACCGTCTACAGCAAGTTATCTCTGTATGTTGGCAACATGCTCAGACATAGCTACAACTGTACCTGGGATGTTAGATAAAACTATAATTGTTGATGTCCATAAGCTGATTGGAGCCATTTTGAAAGCTTATTGAAACTCAATCAGAATAAATTCCTAAACATAAATTCCAATGATGTATACTATAGACTTGGCTCCAAAATTACCAAACTTTTTTTTTTCAAATGTAGGAAACAGACAACAATGAATATTTGCTATGCATATATACATACACTCCTATGCTACATTCACAGCAGTAATAAATCAACTGGCCAGAGCATAGATGAAACATGGGGCAAACTCTGTGTATGCAAAGACAAATGTGGAAGTTTGCAAATTTGTATGCTGGGGGAATAAATATGGCACAGGTCTGATACCCCGTGTTTGTGTAAATCCCACTTCTTACACATGTACCCAGCCTTAACTCAATTAGACTATTCATTTTTTTTTCAAAATGAAAAAAGAAAACAGATTCATAAATTATAACATTGCACAACTTCCAACTTGTCAACTTTTTCGAGGAGAAATTCCCGAGATTTCCTGACATTTACCAAAATATGTCAGTAGAGATCAAGTGCACTGATATGTGCATTGAACTATAATCCACATATAATTTGGTAGATTAAAATGCTCTGGACGTGAATGACCACCATAAACAAACAATGCATATCTAAAAATGGCGGGAAAATTTAAACATTAGACAATAGATGACTTTACTCAGTGCACAGTCAGTGGGTCACAGTGACCTGTTGAGCTCAAAAGGTGTGGGATTGATTCAAAACGTGCAATATCTAAATACTCAGTTATCCAAATATTAAACAGAATCAAACCTTCTAATAACATGACTATTCGCAACCATACACACAAGTATGTATGTCAGACATAGTGAAGCATACAACCCATACCATGTCAAATTATACATAAATCAATTAAACAATCCAATACAAATTGTTTCAATATACAGTTGATAAATTCTCTCACACACACACACACACACACACACACACAATATATATATATATATATATATATATATATTGGCAAAAGTCAGTTCAAATAATCAAGTACAAATCCGACACTGTTTTTATCAAATTCCAAAATTGCTAGATATCACAAATGCTTCCATATATTATGTTAAGCAGGTCACGTTCCAAAATCAGAAATCATCTAAAAAAATTTCGAAGTATGTTTGATCAAAATGGTGAATTTCCATCAAGAGAGATATTAGTAGGCCCAAAACAATTAGCAAAGTAACTTTCTTCACACCAAAATATCGATTCTGAAAAAAAATTCAGTTCGATTTAAAGTTAGTGTCACTTTGGGCATGTGATGCAGAATAGGGGCAATCTTGAAAAGAAATTTTGATGAATCTCCTGGTCAGTGACCGATTGTTTGTGGTTCCAAATGAAGTGCTATGTTGCACAACATGCTGAGAAATAACGCATACAAAACATAAGATTAATCACATCATGTTATACATGTACGTGGAAACTTCATGGTGCAAAGAAATGTGATCACAATAATTGAATCACAAGCAGTCAATCAATATGTCTCATCTTTAGGAAGTTCCATGGCAAGTGCACCCAGGTAAGGGTTAGCCCTGTTGTAATTCTGTGAGGAACCTGACGTCACCTCTGGAAGGGATCATGTATTCTGCTCTTCATAACACTGCTGGCAGCATTTGCATGTGGTATTAAGAAAAGATTTTTTGTTTCTGCCGTTCACGTCGCCATAGTCATGCAGCATTAGGTCCTTATCTTCCACATTGATAATATTGTCCAAAACAATGTATGGTGAACATTGTCATGATGATGGAGTAAGATTATCTGCCTGGCTTGTTCTCTTGCAGTACCAAGACATATTACGTAATCTTTGGCATCTTGTCTTACAGACAGACCGTTCCAGAGTTTACCAAAAACCATTAATTATTGGAGCGTTGATGTGTCCTTTTGTCACTCTCCTTCAGACAGACCTTCCCAGAGTTGACAAGGAACAATTAATCATTGATGCATCGTCAGTTTGTGTTTTGCATTAAGACCCAGACGTTTGGTATCAGTAAAACAGGTTGCATTTGCTTCTTTTCATTGAATTTATTTTACCAAGCTGACTTACTCAGTGTACAGTGACAGTGGTCCCCTGTCGGGCCTGGATTATACCAATGATAAAACATAAAGTGAGAGGATAATATACACATTGTATGAGAGATACATTAGAACAAATGCCACCTATTTTGATGCATGTATGTTTAGCTGGACTTTTTTCTTCTAGATGTTAGACCAAGCGTGTGTGTGAATATTTTGTGAATGCGAAAACATGAAAGCCTTTACACTTTTAGGCAGGTTTGGGTAAAGAACATTGACATCCATGCGCAAGATGGAACATGTGTGTTTGAGAATGTGAGAGCAAATCATTCAAGTCGTAAAAATATTTGAACAAGATTAAAACACTGATAATAGTGTGGCTGAAACATTGTTGGCACACCTCTACGTGGTATCCTATGATTGTGGCAGAAAATGAATTCTCGTAAAGACTGTATGGTTTTTCTACTGGTTTTAAAGCTTGTTTATTCGTTACACACTTTCATGCCTGGAAACAGCAGGTAGACCACTGTTTGATTTTTAATTTTACTTATTAGCATTTTTGAGCCTAAAAAATGATCAAATTCACATTCTAAAATCTGGAGAACAGCGTTAAACATGTACACAAGTTGAATTCTAAAGAGGTACTAGTTCAACAATTTTTATGTGTGAAATGCTAAATAACACCTGAATGCTAGCTCTATGCAGATGAATGTATTGTGTTCTGGTCAGCGTCATATCATTGTACTTCCTGAGCATAAAGACCTCATCTGTCCTGTCAGACATTGCACCTACATGACCAAGCATGAATTGCCATGTACTGCAACACACCTGATTCAGCCAACTCTATCAAAAAAGAAGTTGCAGCATGCTAAAAAATACAGTTTTTTCACAACTACGTACTTTTTTTATTGGGATAATCAAAACAATGAAGATTGGAAGTTGAGAGATACAATTTTCTTGTGACTATAAACCCTTCAAATTAAACATGGATATGTGAGAGTTTATGCATGAATAAAATAAAAATGTGTTTTGAAAGAGGTGTTCCAAGACGTATTAGGTAGCTAAAAATCTACTATTGAAGGACATTCTTTAAAAAATCACCCAAAATAAATATACACGTATTCAGTTCCAATCCCATCAGCTCATATGAAATTGAATCCTTGTCTATGTAAAACATCCAGTTGGCGCTGGTTATCGTAAAAGTATCATGGTGCAGTCGATTGGGCGTTGTTTATAATTAATTGAGCAGTCTATCATCAATGATAACACACAGTTTATCATCAATAATAGCACATAGTTTATCATCGATAATAGCACACAGTTTGTCATCTATGATAGTTCCGGCCTGCCAATTTGAACACACTACTGTGTTTCCCTGCTTTTTAGCGTGGTTTATTTTCTGTCACATACTGACACTATTTTTCAGAGACAATGTGTGACTTTTGTGGTACCCTTCAACGCTTTATTTTGAGTTGAATTGAGACTTTCTTCTATGCATTATTTTAAAGGGAGTGTTGTATCCATTAAACTTCGCGCTCTTGGCTAGCGTTTTGACGAGTACTGGTTTATCATACACATGATATCGAATCTTTCACTTGGAAGTACTTTCCGGTTTTATCCGCAGCATGACATACATACATACATACATACATGCATACATACATACATACATACATACATAAATATACACACATACACACACATACATACATACATACATACATACATTTCGTTGTTGGCCATGCAATGTGTGACTTTTGCATGTTACAACAGCAGATATTTACAAAGTTTTCAAGTTTGGATATTTCTGAAGCCAATGCTCGCAACCTCACCAATTACAAACCATCTAATTCTAATTCGTGGTGCAACTAAATGAATTTTTTTTGCATGAAACAAAAACCGAGAAGAGAACATCGTACGGTTCTTTTCTACATGCAATGGCACATAATACGTGCCAAATATCACGCATGATAGTACATGGTACACGTCAAATCTATCGCTAGAAGGCACGTAGTATAGGCTTAATGCTGAAAAAATCACACTTGATGGCACATAGCCATTGTGAACAGCAAATTTGTGTCAAGTTGTGAACAGCAAATTTGTGTCAAGTTGTGAACAGCAAATTTGTGTCAAGTTGTGAACAGCAAATTTGTGTCAAGTGGTATAAGCTACGAACATTTACAGTGATCTCTTTACATTCAGCTTAATCAGGGGTAATGTCCTGACTGAATTAAAATATGAAAATGCAGTATTAAATCTGTTGTAATTCATTCAGAAAAATCGACACAACATATGTTGAATGGACAGTGGCGATAAACATGTCAAGGTATCATTTAGACATTTATAAATGGGAAAAAGCTTTGTCAACATTGCAAATAAGTATATGAGACTGAATCACTGTGCAAAAAATCGCGTATGCACCACATGTGACAGGTCAAAATGTTTATCAAAATACTCACAATTTATTAGTTTGGATTTTTTAAAAAGTAATGCAAATGTATTGATTTTGACAGGGTTTTTTGTCGAAAGTACTTAACTGAAATTTGAATTTCACTTTTGTTTGACAAAATTCGTATTTAACCTATGTTAAAATGTTATTTTTTTATTTTTGTTTGATTTTCATGGTTTTGTATCATGCACCAAAAAAAAATAAAATACATTGAAATTACGTGACTTCACAATGTCTGATTTCGGCCTCAGTCTATTGCATCTGTGGCACAAAAAGCATTATTTGATATACATTCCGTTAATAGGGATAATATAACCACACGTTTTGTAGATCGATCTTGACATCCTGTGCTGCAAAATAGTATTATTCCACACTGTTTAATCATAATGAAATTAAGTTGGAAACCATTATTTTTATCGTTGTACGTCTCATTTTATATCTCAATTTGCTAGGACAAACGCCTCAGAGAGTCGCTGCCTGATAAATATGGGCTGGCTATACTGATGTCCTAAGGCACCAATGCACAGATGGGCATCTTCATAGGTAATCATTGACACGGTTTGAAAGTATTCCTGTTTTCCAACAAATGACACCCCTTTTAGAGACTGTCTCGTTGCAGTGGTACATGAGACTTACGGATTTTAGGTAGACTTTACAACATGATGGCCACATTACTACGTCAGATTATCATATCTCCCATAATCATCATAAAGGAAATGGAAAAAACGATTCCAATGTGACATTTGAGTTAATTTGGCAACCACTTTTTACTCCGGCTTGTTTTGGACAGTAGCTGGCCACCCAAACCACATACACGACTCTAATCATTTAAATGGAACGAAGTTCAAGGGCAAGTAGTCATTGAAGATATTTGTCGGTAGCCAATATATAGTCAGGGACCAGTATATTAACAGTGTATCCAAATGGAAATACATGCAAACGTAATCAAGTGAAACAAAATCCATCGATTTCAAAGCTCAGCAATTTTAACCACTTGGCATCCGAAGAAGTTTACTGGTATCCAACGGCAGGGTCCCTACTTACACGTCCTTCTGTGCCTTCTTTTGGTGTGCTGAACATCTTGGTGAGCAGGTGAACAGTTGGTATAATCAAGCCTGCGCTTCCTGGAAGAGGCCTCCTCCAGTCCTGCTTGACAAAAACTGCAAAGTAAAAATTATTGTGGAGAATTAGAGACGTTCAATAAAAGGACGTTTTCTTTGCTTCCCTTGCTTGTCATCTATTCAGTTTCTCTATGTGTGCCTTCTATGCTTTAAAAAGGGTCCCATTCTCTCCCTCTCTCTCCCTCCCTCTCTCTCTCTCTCTCTCTCTCTCTCTCTCTCTCTCTCTCTCTCTCTCGCACGTGACGCACATCTTCTCGTTTTGCTTTCTTTCTGTTGTGTTCCTTACGTGGGCACTACACTCTTCCTTCCTTGGCATTATTCGTTCAGCTGGCTTGATGGACTTACAAGGTTCGACTGGTGACCTGGCCATCAGACATATAGGCAATAGATGAGCTAAGTAGGAACCTCTTGTCAGCTTCCTGTCCCTCCTTTCCCTTTGATTATTTTTATGGTCACAGTCCATCCTTACCGATGTACTCCAAGTAATCATACGTTGTGACTCATCTTGGGTAAAGGTTTGTGTTCAAGATGGCATTTATATTTATACTTTACACTAACATGACTATCGTCTTTTCGTTTCTCTGACGTGGATTCGTCCATCCACGTCAGAGAAACGAATTCTGGCATTTGTTTGAATTGACCTTGGGGGGGGGGGGGGTAACAGTTTGGTTACATTACTTTTCAAAAATACGCCTTACAACATAATGTTCCACAGTTGCATTTTGTAAATGTGTAGCTTCTTTCTCAATTACACCACTGCTAATCTGTTTAACCATTACTATCATGCCCGATGTAATAACTCTATATTGATGTCATTGCAAGTGAGAGTAATTTGTACACACGCATGCTCATTTTCTCGAGTTTCTGTGCCATGAAAAATGGTGATGACATTTTGTGGTATAGTATAATAGTAAAATTTGGCGAGCGTGCTTACCTGCGCGAACATTCTTCATGATCGCGAGACGTGTTTGTGGTGCGGAGGGAAGCCACTGCACCCCAAAAACATCTCGTAATCATGAAGAATGCTCGCACATGTATGCATTCAGGCTTGGTTTACTTCAATTCTTTACTCCTAGATTGCTTTTTTGTTGATAGAATTGTAAAGTAAAATTACGAAGCGATATCGGAATCGGAAAACGAGAACTATTTGAGTTACGACTTGCCATAGAGGCTCATGCGAGCTATTACATTGCCTGTCGGGGCTCGGATTTACCTTATGTGAACGACTCACCAGATTAAGTGGGTGAAAACAACCTTTTTTATTCCCTATAGATTAAATGAGCATATAGTAAGATCCCTGCATACCTCAATACATTCGGAGCTTCGATTTATATGCCTAGATCCCTATATATATACATATATATATATATATATATATATATATATATATATATATATATATATATATATATATATATACATGTATACATATATTACAGTGAACATACGACTAAGGCTCACATGTCATGAGAGCAAAACTTCGTCTACCCAGAAAGCCGGTGGAGGGAAGCACCTTTCAATTGCTTTGCTTACAAGAGAAGGACAAACTTAAAACGTTTCAATTATACAATAAGTTACAAACAGTTATGATAACTTGGAAATATTTTATCACACCGTGATGATAAGTTGAGTTCATTAGGCAAGCATGATTCAAAATTATACGATAATGATCTATTGTTCATGCTCAAAGCTTTTTAGGACGTTGTAAACCATCCAAAATATACGTTTCAAGATATATAGGTAAATTAAACCCTTTCTTTTTTTCTTTACAATGACGGTATGCTTGCATTTTACCGATAGTGGTTTTTACCGTGATTTTGAATATAAAATTTTCTGGGTTATCGATATCTCTACAGACTTTTTTCTAATCAGCATTGAAAGGATTTATGGCTAGAATTTCTTCATCTGAGTTCAGCTGAACGAAGAGACCTCAGCCATCTTTCTATACCTTCCTTACAATGCAGTAGTGAGGGGCATAGCGTAAGTCTTGGCAATTGCCTCGCCATTAAATCATTGCTCCTTCTCCGCTCGAATCGTCCAAAAGCGCCCGGCTGTAATTTCTCATCTGCTTTAACGTTCCTGGCTACTAGCAAAGACTTTTGCTGAGAATTTTGATTTAAGAGAATTCATGATGGTACACCCTAGGTCAATAGCGCAATGCGCCCAATCCAAGGCAAGGAAAAACTACTGATCCAGTCGTACTCTGACTAGGAATGGGTTAAGACTGAGTCAGCAGCTGGTCTTGGTCTGGTTAGGCTTTTGCCGCCCAACCAGACCAAGGGAAGTTGGCCGAAAGCATGTTATCGTCATAAGTCGCGTGTACAATTTTTATGCAAATTGTTTTATTGTTGTTGAAACACGTGAAAAATCATTGGAGTAGACGACATCGGACATCATTTCGGTTTTGGTGTCTTTAAGGAAAAAGGATAAGCACGTTTGTGCATGACATCGGGCCTTACAAGAAACTCGCCTGCAAAAACCAGGGGCCAATCCTAACTCGAAAGCTTAATTACCAGTGCCTGGCAGTACGCAGAACCAGCCAGACCTTTAGCCATGGGTGGAAATATGGTGCATCATGTCTAGCTCATTTACAATTTTATATTCTATAAGAGTAAGATTTGTTGAGTATGCAACGTGAGCTCACACAAATTTACACAGTGTGAAAGACGAGCCTGGTCGTGTGTAATGTACGGTTAGAAAGGTGTCAGAGAATTGTGAAGCGGGAAAAGATACGTTCTTCCCATGGCTTCCCCGGGCAGACCAAATAAAGCCCCCAGGTGGGCCGTAATTGATTTTGTGTAGTATTGCATACCAAATGAAATCAACTTGAGAACATGTCTGGATTGTATGTTAGGTGGCTTGTCCTATTGCAAAACTAAATAGAATGACATGTAGCGAATATATAGATGATTGTTAATTCCTCTGTCATATCTATTTGCTCTTGGAAAGAGCAAAATCTGGAAAGTGCTTGACTTCGCCCCCCCCCCCCAATATATTAATACACAGCTATGAATTCACATAATTTGATTTCGTTGTGTACATAATTTTTATTTGTTTCGCCGATCGCACAACATTATGAAATCATGAACGCGATGATATAGCATTTTAATATCAATTTGGTAGATATAATGTCCAAACCACTGAAATTCACGCTTCTGTTAGTTGCTAGCTATTCAAGCCCGTGAAATTTTAAACACGTCAAAATAAGTACATTTTGAGTAATTGATCTAGGGAGCTTTACAAAGACTACAGGGACTGTGTGACAGTTGGTATTTACTAAGTCACAAAGAAATGATTTACTGTGAAATCATCTGTAAAACATCAAAGACCAATTGTTAAATAACTTCATTCATTCATGTTACAAAATATTTGATAGTCGCTTTAATATTTGCGTGTTTAGAGGTCAATCTAAAATACGCTTTAAGTTAGCGCTTCACAATACATTATTGATTCGGGTAATGGACGCAACTCCACTGCATGGTCTCCATATTGCGAATGCGTATACACATCTTCACCAGGTATAACGTGAGTAATTCGGCATCATGGCTGCTGTCGGTACTTTGGCTGTAGCAAACGGTAATATCTTAAACTTGAGGACAGAGTTCAGTTGTTTTCAGATGATTTAGAATATCATAAGAAACAATTTGCCATAAGACATGTTTGGGTTTATAAGTTATTTTGGCAGCTATAGACTGCAACCTGGTTTATTTAGATATTTTGCGTGTTGAATTAGTAACGTAATACCACCAAGTTGGCTGGTAATCAGTGTTGCTGTGCACCATCTCAGAGTGCCCAATAATTGTTAGAGACCATCGCATGGGATGTATATATATATCTGAAAGTTGATCAGCAGATCACAGTGATAAAAGCGCATTGGTATAAAAGGATAAACTGTGTTAGTGATAGCATCATAGAAAATGTTGTTTTGAGGTAGAGAATCAGAAATGAAAGTATCCCCAGGCTATTTTTATGCATGAATACATATCATGTTAGTAAAAGTTACAGCTATTAAATTCCTCACGAGCGTAAATTTACGAAGTTAAGTAAGATACATCAAGATGTAAGTCACAGAAATGAATGTGGGCCAAAACATGTTTTGGTTTTGTTCTGTTTATTTTATTTATTTATTTATTTATTTATTTATTTATTTATTTATTTATTTATTTATTTATTTATTTATTTATTTATTTATTTATTTATTTATTTATTTATTTATTTATTTATTTATTTATTTATTTATTTAGCTGTTTGTTTGTTTATTTATTTATCTATTTGTTTATTTACTAATTTATTTATTTATTCATTTATCTATCTATTTATTTATTTATTTATTTATTTATTTATTTATTTATTTATTTAGCCAATCCGCCATCTGGTAATGCTTCATGTAGTATAAACTGCACTGCAAAATCAAGAAACACAGTGTGGATTGGCCAACAGACACACAGGTCTATAAATTAATAAGGCCTCTTGTCTAATATTTCTTATTATACATACGGTCCAAAAATCAGTGTCTAGAACATGGACTTCTGTCTGATATGTCCACATTGCAATATATAGAGGAAAACATGGCTACCGTCTGTCTGACACATGCCCGCTTTCACGGAAAAAAATACCACATAGCAAACCTGTTGCCTTTATTGCCCAAATGTAGGATTTATTGACCATAAATAAACATTTGGTTTAAACATATTTTATTCACAACAATTTACAATATAAATCCAATAAATGAGTAAGCAATTGGGAAAAGGGCGAAGCCCTATACTGATCCCTCTTGCGGAGAGGGGACGAGCACACAGGACAAAACAAGACACACACGACCAAAGAGAAGGTGACAGTATCACATGACAAGACAGAAAGTGGGGCTGAATGTTTCGTCTTACATAGTTATGATTCCTCTTAGGCTTCATGTATATATGGAGATGTAAAGGAGATTCATCCATATGCGGAAAAATGTACCTGTAAAGAGTGGAAATGAGCAGGCATTTTAGCCTATACCAGATGGGCCGAAACGACCTGTAGCGGAAATAAAATTTTGAACAGCTGAAAAAATCTCAATATTTTCAGTAAAAGTACAATCAAAGGAACCGTATAATATTGTCTGTAATGTAAAGGGAGCATATTTCAAAATAATAGAGTGAAGAACAGATCTAGGGACAGTATACGTTGGACAGAGAAGAAAATAATGACATGTGTCCTCATTGGGTGAACCGCATGCGCATTTTGGAGTGTCCTTCACACCAACAGCAAAAAACCTGTTGCCAAAATTACGTAATTCGGGAAACTTGATGGGCTGGATAACAGGTACATCTTTCCGTGATTTAAACTGTCGAATCGAGGCTGAATTACGATTTCTAGAGGCAGCTGATTCCATAGTCTGAAAGTTGAGGGGAAGAACGTTTTGTCAAATCTTGTATTTGTGTCTTTTTGCCCAGAACCACTTCCTAGTAGTCAATATCCTATTCCGCAGTTCAAACTCTTTACTCTCCATAAGCTAACCTGTCCCTGTCTAACCTGTATATATATGGAATTACTATTGTCTATATTGCACACGTTCCTCTGTAAAATTTTGACATAGGCTGTATCAGCCCAAACAAATTAAAGGGTCTTCAGCGGGTAACTACTCAGCATGTTTCGGAGCCTTTTACCCGTACATGTCTCTCTGAGTAGCGGCTCCTTGCCTAAGTTAAATATTCAGCAAAGACAACCCACATAATAATGAATAAATATGAACGTGGCAATTGATGAATTAGCTAAATATGTGAAGTTTTGCTTGTAAATGCAGAGCTTCATATCAAAGAAGAATACCTGTCAAACAAACCATAATTACCAAATTTTCATAGTACAGGTTCAGATAAGAACAATTTGACTTACCCCTGAACCAAAATGTACCCTTTCTAGCTGGACAGCTTTTCCTAGTTAAACCATCCGCCAATGTTTAACTGAAGTGGAAACAAGCTGGGGCATTATATTCAGTCCCAGTGATTGTAAAATAAACAGTTGCAGCTCGATCACCTGTACAAACCAAGGAAAATCCTAACAAGGACTGCAACAATGTACATCCTGTACCAGAGATGTAAAACAAACTCCATGATGACACCTACTCCTCAAACAATTAAGCTCTATTTAACTGCCAACCCTGAGTCAATGTGTCAACTTAATGTGTCAGGTTTGTGACACTTGAGAAAATACTGTCAATTTTGAGTATTTTTTTAATAGTGAGTAAATGTGCATTTAGGCATGTCAGAAACGAATGGAAGTCATTATCATTTATGCCAAAAACATGCTATCAAAACAGTTTTTCTTAGCAGGATTTTAAGTACAATTAGGCAAACATGCAACTGTCGTAGGCCGCTTCTTGCTACCTGTAGCCCCTGGGGGTTTACCTAACAGAAAACATGTAAGCCTAAAATGTCTGATAGTGAATATTAAAACAGGAGGATGCCAAAAGATAAAGTTAAGTAGCAAAACAGACAAGTCTAAAGACTGTAGATTATTGCGGCCAAACTGTCTAATAATCTTTGGATGTTAACAGTAGAATTATAGGGCAAGTCAGAAAAGAATGGAAGTCTTTTGTATTGATGTCAAAAGAATGCAATGAAAATATTAACCAGATATCAAGTACAATTAGGCAAGCTTGTAACTGTCGTAGGCTGCTTCTTGCTACCTGTAGCCCCTGGGGGTTTACCTAACAGAAAACAAGCCAGCCTAAAATGTCCAAAAGGTGAACGTTTAAACATAATGGTGTCAAAAGATGAAATTAAGTAGCAAAACAGGCAAGTCTAAAATCTCTAAAATTATTGAAGCCAAACTTTCTAACCATCTCGGGATATTTACAGCAAAATTTGTAGAAATATTTGATCAAAAGTACACCTTTGAATCCTCTTGACTCAAGTTTTTTGAAAATGAATTTGGTTCTTGATGCAAAGTCCTGAAATTTAGAACAAATACGACAAAATCTCAAAATTTGTGACAAAAATGTATTATATCCAATAGTATCGGAAATATCACTGTACGGGAAAGGATAATTAACTACTTCAAAGTTAAACTCATCTATTTTGTGATAGACTTTAATACAAAACCTGTCATTAGTGACCTGAATATCCAAGTCCAGAAACACATCTCTGAAACCATCTGAATTGTTACCTTCCAAAGGGATATCTTTTGGGTGAATTTCTTTAGCAATTTCACTAAAATTTTGTACATTTACACAAGCAATGTCATCAATATATCTTGCGTTGTTTGATAATTTTGTAGCCATTTGAAAGTCCTTTTTCATCAATTTATTCATATACTTAAATTCAAGCCAGGTTAAATATAAATCTGCCAGTAAAGGGGAGCAGTTGCTACCCATTGGAATGCCTTTTATTTGTTGAAAAACCAGTGGTCCGCATTGAACAAAAGTATTATCCAAAACAAATTTTATAGCATCTATCAAAGTTTCAACAGTGTAAGATTTAACGTTACTTTTTGAATATTTATTGTGTGACCAGTATGCTTTCTTTGTATATGAATTAATATTTATGTATGGTTTACCATTATGTTTAAACATTTTGCTAATTAATTCTGAAAGTGAACTTTTGACTTCATCTATGGGTAGGTTTGTGTACAGTGTAGAAAAATCAAAACATTTGATATTTTTTGCCTTTACATCTTTGATTTTAGATACAAACTCGGAAGAATTGTTAATACTTCAAAAACAATTTATTTCACAGTTTCTAGAAATTGCATTACAGTATTTACGAAAATGATTCCTAATTGCAGTCAAACACAATGTTACTTCTTTTGATAATTGCTTTGTAGTACATTTTGAAGCACCAGCTATGAATCTAGATTTAAAAGGGTTTTTTATGTAATTTGGGTATCCAGAACAAAAGTGGAATAGAGGAGTCCTCTTCAGAAATTTTGATATTAAAATTCCTTTTCATCTCATCTTTATGTGCATCAATCAAATTATCAATGGATTGTTTGTGTAATTTATAAACGTCATTTCCTCTTATGTCTGAAATATTGTTTATACCAAGTTCCTTTTTCAAAACATCCAGATAATATTTTTTGCAGATGATCCCAAAATTGTTACCTGCCTTATCTATGTTAGTGACTACAAATCTATCTTGTAGTTCTTTGACTGCTTTAGAAACTTTAGGCTGTTTTAGATTAAGTGTATTGAAATTCTTAATTTGGGATTTGTAACGTTAAATTCTATTTCTAAAGACTCTTTTCAAGTTTGATAACCATCCTTAAAATTTCTGAAATTCCATTTTTTCTTTCTTTGCCCATTTCATACAGTAGGAGTCGAGTTCATCACATGTATCCTGAAAAATACTGTCAATATTCAACTTGGGACATATCCGAAATTTTGTACCTTTTTTCATTATTTCTTTTAAACCTGAATTTTGTATTATATCCAAGTTACCTGTAAATACATGTTTGTGGTGTGCATCAACAAAATTAGAATATTTACTATTAGACATACAGTCACAATTTTGATTTGCTGCGATATCCTCAAGAGTAATTGAAGCCAGAAATTTTTTGTAATTCATGATACTTTGTCCAATATTGTTGCCATATTTATAGGAAATGATAGGGGGATCTTTTATTTTGCATTCCTTGGGAATCATGTTACGAACAAATTTCAATTTGAAAAGGGACTGAATGTTTAGTGAGTCAATGATTTTGTGTTTGAAAGGATTGCTGCAAAACATTTGATCTAATATGTCAGTACGAGCTCGGAAATGAGGAAGATCATACTGTTGACGGGTATTGAAATAACCAGAGCCTGAAGGAGCGGCATTATTAAGTATAGAACATAAATATCCGGGAGCAAGTTTGTGCACCAATTTATACATTAGTGTCAGGTTAGATATTTCTCTGCGTTTAGCCAGAGTAGACCAGCCTGTTTCCTCATATAATTTAGCGTTACTGGTTCCATGCATAGCACCAGTAACGATACGAGCTGCACTCAACTGAATACTTTCAACTTTTTCTGCATCTAAGGCTGTACAACCGTTCCAGACGGGACTGCCGTACTCGAGAATAGGCCTTATGAAGGAAATATAAATAGTTTCAAGGGTTTTTCTATCCAACGTAAATTTTAAACTCTTCATGATATTGATTAATTTAGTTTTATATATCAGTGATAAACATTTCACAAGTATAATAAAAAGATTAATTAAAATTTTGTTTTAAACTGTTGCATAATGCTAACTTTCTTTAATTCAGTTGGAAATGTATCCCATTTAAACGGTCCTGTGAGTATAATCCTTCCATGAGCTTGTTCAGAACTTATGTAAAATTAACGCAATTTGTTCTTCTCTTAATTATTTGAAGTATTAGTATTGCTTTTAGCACCATATTATACAGTTATACTTTGATGTTTGGTTCTCGTAAAGTTAAGCGTTCTTGTTAGATAGGAGCTGAACTATAAAGAATTGAGTATAACGTGAGAGTACTGTATAGTATAGACTCATATCTTTTACATGCGATGCAAAGCAGGCCAAACCTATATTAATCACTCTCCATGACATAGATGTTGGCGTATACTTTCCTAGCAAATTGTTTGGCAGAAGCAACCGTAGGACTTGGGAGTCAAACGAGTGTACACAGTCAAAGTGGTAGAAACGCTGTCCACTTGCATCCCCGGCCGTGAATCGAGCCTGGCCGCACAGGTGAAAAGCGAGCGTGTTGCAGCTCTGCCAACCATGCACCCAAGACTGTTCTAGAAAGTTCATACTAAGTCACACTTAGTACCCAACTTATAACCGTGCCTTTTTATTTATCCTGAAAATACCAATTCTGGGTAGCATTATAATATTTAATTCAAGACTTCTTCAAGCCTGTGTCATATTTATTACAGAAATAGACCCCATGGAACGTTAAAATTGAGCGTCCACCGTCTTTCTGTTGGGAAGTTTTTAATCATGCTCGTTATATGATGCATTTTTAAGTTTTTTACGCACAATAGAGTATTGGCGACAGCACTACTTCGAGAACTGATGGTCAAGATCATGGGGGAAACGGCTGGATATTTGCAGCGTTATATTTCAATATGTGTCAGTAATTTATGTAAAATATCTTTTGGTGTCTTTGGCTGAGGATACCACATGCAGTTTGATATTGAGAGTATAAACACCTAAAAATCAACAGGACTGTGGCGGCCATGCATGGTGGTCGTGTGCTTTGCTTAACCTGTGAACATTGAAGGGAAGGGCGGGGGTTAATAAAGTATGAACTTTTTAATTGTTGCAAATACTATGGCTGATAAAAATTGAGACATCAATCAAACGTTAGAGATTGGAAGTCTATAATTAAAGTTTTAGCCGGTTAGCCGACACACTTTAGCTTTCTGTAACAACTTATAACTGGTGGCTGATCTGATTGAGGCTGATGTGATATTAGAAAATCATTCAGAGCATATGTGGCTAGAATATTGAAATGTTTATTCATTTAAATCGTGGGCCTGGAGCACCTTTCTCTCAGTGCATACGTATTGATGTCCACAATGTAATGCTGTATTTTCCAATAACAGTTTTGCTGAACTAGGAATACTAATACCTTCAGCACGAATATATTTTTC
The DNA here is from genome assembly GCA_964020975.1 of Hermodice carunculata. Classification (NCBI taxonomy): domain Eukaryota; kingdom Metazoa; phylum Annelida; class Polychaeta; order Eunicida; family Amphinomidae; genus Hermodice; species Hermodice carunculata. The sequence goes on from OZ026617.1 coordinate 73,217,996, forward strand.
ATCGGTTATATTATTCCAGAAAATGCCAATCGTATCGTTAGCTAAGCCAATGACTACAGCAGTACTTTATCTTTGATCAGTTACCTTATTTCAGTAAACACCATTTGCAATGTCACCTCATGCAAAAGCTACTGCTGATTCGAAAACTTCTAACTATTCCAGCTTGATATATTTGCTATGTTTAGAAGAATCAGCCGGAATGGTGACTAAACCATACCAATCTCTTTGCGACAGCTTGAGACCTTGATTTTGTCCCCAAAAAGTACTTTTCTTACTTATCGGGACTGTAGAGGCATCTGAACATATCTTTCAAGTCATCTCAATGATTAGTGACAACTATTACACAGGATTAAAAAGTCCTCTGGGAATAACCGCCACACCTCAAGATGAGTTTCATTCTGGTTCTGAGTTTTGTAGCAAGTTGTTCACAGCATTAATAAATTCAAAGTCCACCTGTTACAGTTTTTCTCATCATAAAAGCTATCTTTTATTTTAAGCAATAAAAAACTTTTTTAAATTTATTGATATTTCTTTATATATGATCTATATCATGAGTCCAAGTTGATGTAATTCGGTTTTGGCAAAAACTGGGTTGCTGCATGTTTAGATATGTTTGGTCTTGGCGATGAATTTATTGAACTAGTCTGTAACTGATCCGGTAGCCGTACATATTATACGTGTTGTAATTTCTGAAGAATAATTTACACAGACTCGTAGAGCAATCACAATCACACATATGTGTGTGTGTGTGTTGGTGTGTGTACCTGACTATCGTTGCAGAGAAGATCAAAATGTTGAAACAAAATGAAGAGCCTGAATGAAGGCTTCTCGTCTTCCCTTGTACAAATATACGATGATGTTTTCATGCGCAAGTGATGATTTGAATATCGGGTTACATTACGTATGCTCCTTGCCTCGAGCAAGGTCCGAGTGAGTTTTTGTAGCAATTACACTCGGAGCCCCTCATATAATGTGCGCTAAACTAATAAGAATGGTTCTGTGTGGTTAACATGACCATTGCACACTGACTCACTCTTGTGATAGTTATCAAAATATGAAGTATATAATCCAGTACACCTCTGTTAAACATAGATTAATAGCAAACGGGGCAGTGGCGAAAGCGGTTAGGGTATCAGAAGAAATTGGCACATGTTCCAAATTCCAAGATACATTTTGATATTTTGCTTCCCATAGGATGCCCACGTCAACTTATTATTTACTGCCATTATAAAATCGCAAATGTAAACACTGAAACTTTAAGGTTTAGAAAATATAATGTGGAATTTTTGTGCATCAAGTGTGTCGAGCTTAATTGGCACAGATTTTGAGAAAAGGGCTACTCTCATGGCATCTTGTGTGGGAATAGTTTTGAATAGTTTGTTCTACACATATAAGAATTTGTGAATGAATGGGTTGAGTGATTTGTAAATGAGAGCACCTCAACAGGTATAATGGTGACGTGGTACCAACACGACGCCTTCTTCATTTAAAACCAAAACGTTTTTATCTTACGAGCTGTGCCTACATTTTACTTATAGTCTAGCTTTCTGTATCCGGATAGAAAATAGATAGAGAGCATGCGTACGCTTGTGCCTTGTCGGATGTACGTCTTGTGTCTAACTTTGTAGGTTCTGAAACATTCCTTACCCGTCTACTAATGAATTGGTTGCTAAACTAAAAACCCGTTTGCTACAGATATTAACAAATTCTTTCCTGACGAAAACTAAAACAAATCGGCTGCCATGTCAAAATTAGTCGTCACAGAAAGCAATAAATTCATTCCTATATATCCGAATACCATAATATATTGCTTGCTCTGAGAAAATCAAAGATAGGTTCTTGTAAAAAAAATGTGAATAAATGTGATTGCTATAAACTAGTGATCCAGTTATCATACAGACTGATAAGATTGGTTGTTTTGGAAATTATTTTTTGTTTCTGTAAAAACATGTTCTGAGAGTTACTTGCTGAAGACCCTTTGTTAGCTTTCAGACTGTTCCGGCCTTTTTCAAGACATTATCTGTTGAGCCTGTTTTGGAACAGATAGAAATGCGACTATTCTTAGTTTATATACTTACATTTTATAAATAGGTAGAGCCAGAAAGAGTATAGAACATAGCTAAAAGGTTTCTGGTATTGATGACTAGGAAGTGTTGCAAAACATTTAAGTTTTTGAGATAAAATCAATACTCTTCGATTTAAAACACTGGAAATGGATAAAGTTATAGCAAAGATTTCGTTTTAAATATGGGAAACTGGGGGGAAGGGAAAATCTGAAAAATGTATTGGTTGCAACAGAAACTGTTGACGTCAGTAGTTAATATTGAAATACACTAAAATCCCAAATTATTCGGTCTTTATGTTAATGTTGGATGCAACAGATGTGGTAATACTAATAGTTACTTTACAAACAGAGTTCTTGATAAGAATATTTCCCACAAATGGTCATGGTTATAGAAATGATACCTTTAGCAACTTAATTATGGACACATTTCACTGATGTACACCTAGAGGTATTGTGAGCCCCAAAAAAAGTTTTTTCAGTAACAAATGATTGCCAACAGTCATTCCACAAGACAAAATCAACTAAAATAAAAACATGTTATTCAATTTTGTGTATAATCTTTTTTAGTTGTACAAATTAAAATTGCAACAGGTAAATGTTACTTGAAAAATTATTCTACTTTTAGTATTGGAGGTCTGCATGCTGAAATAAGGATTACGCATAAGTTTGAATAAGCATTACATATCTGTAAACATGTGCTGTACTTTATTCCAAACTGTTTAAGCTTGAAGCACTGTTTTACATCTGTGCGCAAGATATAATTCTCAGACAACAACTGCAGGTTTTGTTCCTGTTTGTATAGCCCCCTTGTTGAGATGAAGGTTCTCTCAAAAGTTATCTCCAGACACCACGCTAAAATCTCGTGAATATACGAGAACCTGAGTGAATTGCCATAACACATTTCTTTGGACAGAGATTTCCCTTTCTACACCGAGGTTTTGTCGTTGCTATTAGCTGTAAAGACGTTGACATTGGGGGTGGGGGGACTAATTTTCTAGATATTCCAAATCATCACAGCTTCCAATTCGGAATGCTTCCAATTCTATCCATGCGTATCCGACTATACATTCTTCCCCCTGACCCCACCCACCACATATGGTAAAGCCAGAACACTCCCCATGCCAATACTCTGCACCTGTGTTTGCCGTTTTCCACGAGAAAACCAAGTATGGAATCCTTAACCTGGACAAATATATGTCTGTCTGAGGAATGAATAATTGGTTGCTAAACAATCCTATGAGGCAGGAGCTGCAAAAGTGAATGCCTCTAAAGCTACCCAGAAACGGTACCATGAACACGGAGAAAGTGAATGGTTGCTTTGGGACTCTTTCTGTATCCACTCAAGCTTCGTGTAGCTTACATTGTGCCTAGCGTCGACTTCTGCAGCCCCCTACATGAGGCAATTAAAATAGGGATGCTGTTTTACACCCAAGATATCAAATAGTTATTTATGGCTGGAAGGCTCCACAAAAGCAACGTGGACAACCACACACAAGAATATTATTCTCTTTGGGACTCCTGGCAACTGCTCCATGTGTGGCTCATATTTGAAGCTCGAGGGGATCTCTCGTACACATTCTCTGAGAGCCACATACATATAAACAAACATACATACATACAATCATACATACATACAAACATACATACGTACGAACGTACGAACGTACATACATACGCTAGTGCGTGTGTGTGTAATCTTTCTCCACACTAGAAGCAACTACTACTTTGTAATAGCCTAAGAGCCATTGGGTTCCGTGTTATTGGGCATCTGTCTCTACATTCAGCACGCCAAACATGCATACGCTTCTCATCCTGATTCGGAAAAAAAGGCTGACAAAAAAGGAAAATGGACTCATATATGAAACTTTAATGGGTCACCCTGGAGTAAAAAGGAGATGAAGGTTGCTGAGTCACAAGGGAAACCTACCAGGAAGCGAAACTCCATCCTATGGGGGTTGATTTCTTATCAAATGGTCAATAATTCCACCAGGATACTTGAAAAGGATCATTATATTGTTTAGAGAGGCTGCACCTCACATTAGTCCTGGTTGTTCGACTAAATTGGAATGATTTGCAACCCACCAGAGTCATGGCCCACTGTGCGAAGGTTAATGGCATATTATTGTAAATATATCCTCGATCTTGACATTAAATCTTCGTCTTCCACATAGTACTTGAAATGGTAATAGACACGGCACCTATTTGTATACATTTTGCCCGAGGATACCTATCAGCCTTGTTAAAGTTACGATATTCATTTTTGTGTTTCTTTCTTTGTTTGCTGCATCGATATTGGTTTCCCAGGCATCTGGACAAAAATGTCTCACTGCAAGTTCTGAAATATAGGGGAAGAGACAAAGGGATAAGCACATTTAAATTACACTTTCTGGATAAAACAGCACCAGTATCTAGTTTTATCTTCTCTTATTTCCCTGATGACACAAAGCCACAAAGACACTAAACGAACCAGAAACAGCAAATCCACCTGTCTGCCTTGAAATTTAGCTATATTTTCAATATTGACAAACTTTGTTTGATGACTTTCAATGGGCCTAGAGCATAAGCTTTTGAATTGAAATCTGACTGCCCCATTTGTCTATAATTTTGAAATAGTGAGCATTAAACGGTTCAAGGTGTGCCTAATTAAGAAAGTGCAAAATTTTACATTTTATGTTTCCACTTAAGTGGATTTTGTCTATGGGCCTAACCTGAGAACTGAAGTTGATTTGGCACCTCTGTCTGTAGTACTTTGGAAAAAATGTCATACTGAGCAAGGAAAGTAAAGGGGGCTTCCGTACTGTATTGTATACAGTTCCCTGACACTACATGCCTACCAGCTCCTTATTTTCCATGCTTTATACTGGCCGTAATTCATAAATTTTGTTATTTTTGTTACTTGTACTCGGAAAAAACTTTAACCCATGTACTGGAGCTCCTTTACCCCCTTCATACAAGCAAATAAGTATGTGCCCCCAGAAAGGTAAGATATTATAGCTGGTAAGCATACTTTGTCTTCTTTGAATACCTACACGCAAACTAAAAATCTTGGATATCTTCAAAACTTTAACAGACAGAGGTGTAATTTCCCAACTACTTCTGGTACTTTATTCAGTATGGTGCATCTGATAAGCATATAAAAACTTTGTAGCATTTAAAATCATGCTAATTAGATATTACATTTCAAAAATTTGATTATCATTACATAATAAAACCCAAATATACACACAATACTCCAAGGCCTTTTTCAACAGCAAAGCCTCCATGGAGTAGGACTGGGAAAAGTGCCCATTGTAGGGAGGTGAGTGAAAAGTAGCAAGTATGTAAGAGGAATAGAGGGGCTAACCTGCAATTAGGAAAGAGCATAATTATATTGTCTTTATATATATATATACATATATATATATATATATATATATATATATATATATATATATATATATATATATATATATATATATGTATGTATGTATGTATGTATGTATGTATACACATATACCCAAAGTGTTAGGGAAAATACTTTTTCAAACCGACCAGAAGCATATGTATATCATGAAAAGTTAGGTTTAGTTAGATAATTGCTGATGTGGCACGTGGACTCCCCTTCTGGCCCCATAAGGCATACACAGCCTGAGCTAAGGAGGGAAATGTAATCCGAGTAGTGTAACCCAACTGTCTTGTGGACCATTTACCCAACAGTGCTCATAACTGGCTGCATAAATATTTGATACATTAAAAACCTGTTGATTGTTTTTTGGCGGTGACCACGCAACTACCGTTGGATATAAAAGGTAGCCTGGAACACGCATTGGTCTCCAAGTATGCGTGCTATAGACTTGATCATGCTCATGTGGACAGGTTACCAAGTAATGTGGAAAGAGAGGTGGTCTTAAGAGGGACAATCCACTGCACTGCACTCTAACCAAGCAGGTCATATATATTGAATGCTTCTTCCGAAAAGTTTTTTGCTGTCATGATTAGATTTCATGTATATATATGTATGTATGTATATATATATATATATATATATATATATATATATATATATATATATATATATATATATATATATATATATATATATATATATATATACGTGTGTGTGTAAAGTGTACCCGCAAATGTTGAAGTTATCTTTGTGCTCAGTTTGTAGATGCAAAGCATTAGATCAATTTTCAAGATAAACATTAATTGTTATCAGAGGAATCTGTAGGTGGGTGCAATTCGATATGGTAGTTTACGAAAAAAAAAGCCAGAAATGCCGGGGCGTGTCAGCCGATGCTTGGCATTGAACTTGGTACTCTCGCTTATTTTTGTTAGTGACGAGTGACATGGGGTTTATTTGCTTTAAACTGAACATTGTATAAAGCGAATGATTGGCGTGTGTCTATTAGAAAGTGTGCTACATTACACTCATCTATCATTTTACCAGTGTTACATGTAAACTTACTTACCGCATGTAATCAACCAGCAACAGCCTTCAGTAGTTATGTTTCTCAAACATGATCAATAAGTTTTGTGCAAGTGATGAATAACGTCTTCCTTAAATGCTGTCTCGCTACATGATCGCATACTGGTACACATCGGTATGTGAACGCGACCACCTTTTGTGACACTTTAACCTCCTGTATCTCGTGCTGATGTCGTTTTCTGCAAATTTCCACTTTTTCAACCATACTGGTTGTACTTTTAAGTATCAAAGGAATATACTTTTCTACAGTATAAACCCTAAAGTCACATTCATTTAAAAATAATGTCCGTTCCAAGGTCTGACTTCCACGACTTCCACTTTGGCACCATATAGGTTTAGCCGCGTGTGTATATATCACTGCAATTGGCAGTGACTGTGTGTTTTGAGTCATATCAAGTTGATACGGCATGTATCTTTAGATAGTATGCAAATCAGACGTGACATGACAATAACAAGCTCATTTGACTAATTGCAATTCTATTTAATGACAATGCCATCTGCAGATTTGCAAATATATTTTCCGCCCATGAATCTTTAAATTTGTTCCTATTGGGAGAGGCATAATATATTTGATGCTGAGGAACATAGGTTCCTGAACCTTTAGGGTCAAGCTTGGTCTGGCAGATTCACATACTGTGCTGACAATCATAGTTCATATGACCTAGTCACCACAATACAGAATCATATTTCCTCTTCATGTGCCTGTTCTTTCATCCAGTCAGTTTGCAGAAGACCACGTTTCATGTGACAGATTTATACCCTCTCGCCGTTTGCACATGACCATGTTTCCTCCTTATGTGCCCGTTTTATACCCTCACACCCATCGGCTATGTACAAGACCACGTTTTCTCTCTATGTACCTGTTCTATGCCCTCTCAACCGGTAAGCAGTGCGTAAGACTGCATTTCCTCTTCATATGCCTGTTCTATGCCTGCTCACCCACCCGGCTGAGCACACAGCTATGCTTGCTCTTCACTGTGTCTGTGTGTTGCCCAACACCCAATCAGCTGAGCACGTAGCCCTGTTGCACCTCCGTGTATCTCTTCGTTGCCCATTCACCCCGTCAACTAAGCATACATATGTGTTTCCTGTTCATGTCTGTGTCCACTGCTTACTTAGATATCAGATGTTAGGGAACCATTTTGTTTCATTGTCCAACTGTTGCAAGCATAGTTCTGTTTTTTTATAATGTTGACCTTATTTACTGAGAACAACCGTAGGGGGAAATACTGTGTTATGTTTGCAAATTATGAAGTGAGAAGGCAAACGTATTGAAGGTCTAAGTGCGTCAGTTGTGTTCTATATATTGATAGGTTTACCCCATGGTGGCACACGTGGCATGAACCAGACCTACCGAGTATATTGTACCATAATTATGCTATCATTAACTCTATTTTGTGCCTTGTGCTTTTCTGTAACCATCGTGCACAGATTCGATTGAAATGCTATTACCATGTGCTATTCTCCACCCTAAGACTAGGACGTTAGGCGATTCCATAATTTAGTAGCACTGAATATGCATTCATTTTCAGTATATGTTTGCATAGGATAATGAGTATTATATGTCTTTAAAACTGTTCTATAAACATTGATACATGTACCATAAGAACGCAAAGAAATGTTGCATTATCAACTAAAGATAATTTAGGCGCTAAACACAGAGGCGCCCATCTCCAGACAGATCCTACGTCATTCATTGTTCAAAACAATGGTTACCATGGGTAACCATTGCCTAGAATAATGCTGTAATAAAATGGATTTCCGCCGACCATTTTGTTGCTTTGCGATGCCTCAGTAAAGAGGCATTCCTTTCTTTTACCTTCCCTATTCTTCAGGCGGCACCTTCTTGTACGCACGCCACTCTTTCAGTTTCATGCATGTACGTATGTATGCATGTATATATGTATGTATGTATATACATATATATATGTGTGTGTATGTATATATATGTATATATATATATATATATATATATATATATATATATATATATATATATATATATATATATATATATTGACAAAATGAAGATTGTACCTGTCCTGTACCTCTTTGAACTACTCCATAATAATTTGCATCTTTGTATAAATTAAACAGGCAGCCAATGTAGTGGATGCAACTGCTCCCCAGTTTTACTGATTACCCATAATATTGGCCACCTGAAAATTTCAATTACAAAATTCAAACTTGGTACCAACTAGAATGTGACTGTTGGGGGTCAAACAGAAAGGTTTGATTAAATTATATATGCAGTTGGTATATTATCCACAACCTAACTATTCGCCAGTCTCCCTATCAGGATGTTGATTCATCCAAATATCCCTGAAAAGGTTCTATTAATTTTAATGTGTTTCGATGTATAGGATGTCTCTTGTAGTTGGCGCCACTGGTAACTTAGGCTTAGTATCCAACACTCTGCCTGGGGAGTCACTTGGTAGATATACAAATTCAGCCTTGCTGCCCAGGTGTTGTCCACCAGATGTGGTATCGCATGTAATTCAATTGAACATGAATTGGTGTCGCATGCAATTTATCTATACAATACATCTGGCCTAGCACCACTTATAATTTAACAACCAAAGTCTTTTGTATCATTTACGTCAGGGACAGACATTGTCAGACTGTTGCTTGACGTCAAATGTATTGATGTGATCATTAAGTTTTGTGGAGAAATTACCAATGTGATGCAAATTTTTGCTGAGTTATTGACTAAAATAACTTTTGTCAAAACATGCTTACCAGTTCAAAAGTTCATATTTATTTTGAAAACACTAAGGTATAGTTTCTGTGCCACATATATACACATGATGACAAAAGAAAATAGAGATCTGTTTTGAGAGACAGACAGAATGACAGACAGACAGACAGACAGACAGACAGACAGACAGACAGACAGGAAGTTTCCAGAATTAGTTACTGAATAATCAAATTTATAATGGCGACTTCAAGGCTGTATACAATAATAAAATAACAGTTGAGTGGAACAACAACCACTTCAAGTCTGATACACGTTTGGCTCTCTGTTTCACAAATTCAGTGTTTTGGCCTTGCCTGTGTAGAGAGGTACTAGATAAGACGACCAACACAGCTGCGGGATGGGATAAACTTTGTTAGAAATGAATCAATTCAATATAGGTGACGGAGTGCATGCGTCTCAAGAAATAATATTTTACTTTTCTGTCAGTCTGAGTTATACCATTACGATTTAGGCCAATTAATGTCGCAGTTATCTGGCATTGCTTAGTACAATAGGCCTAAACTGATTGAATTGACATTTAGTAGATTCCAGGTGACGAGCTTTATATGTTAGTTTGAAAAAGTAAAACAATTTCTATATTGATAGGAAATTGAGTATATGCCTATAACTTTATGCAACCAGATAAATTTATTTTGATGCTATTAATTTTTGTGATGGATTTTTTTATTCCCCCCCCCATGTCATTGTTTACGACCAAAAATGATTCGCAAAATATATAGGCAGTTGCCATTTTTATGTCATGCTTGTTTCATCCATTTCAGACACGTTGGTAACTTCCATTAGCCTGTCTTATGGTTATTAACTTTATTTCGGCAATCATTTCCGTTTGTGGAAGACACGTTTTGGAAACAAACATTTCAAAATTCTTCAAAAAAAAAAATAATTATAATAAATAAAGGCATTGCTACAGACCTTCAGCTCCTTTGTCCACTCTATCTATATTGGAATATTTATCAAAGAAAGACACAGAATTTTCACTTCCGTGCGTGTTCCCACTTGAGTCATAAAGTGATCGGACATATTCTTGTCTCGTGTTTTAATTGTTTTTCAAGACAAGTTCGCTTTAGTCACGGGTTAAACACTTGCCTGTGACGCACTTAGACAGCCAGGACAATGACAACAATGGACAGTAGGCTTAAGGTGACAGGACGTTAGCATAACACGTCATTCCGTCATTCGTTAGTAACCGTTGCCATAACATGTAAATATAGTTTATGCTGGTAAATCAGATTAAGTTCACGTATCTCGTTTGAAATTATAAACTCCATTTAACTAATGGATAATACCTACGCTACATCTTTATGTATCATTCTTGGTTATGTTGGCATGCAGTATTATATATTACTGAACTTTTTGTCTCCGCCCGCCTTCACTGTTAGTCTATCGTAATACATGCAAACTTGACAAATTTAATTTGCGATACCAGCTCTGTTGCTCACTTAGTGCTAGTTCTACATTGAGCTCTTAGAAAATCAAGCCTTTGTGCATTTTACAAAAGTCACGTCGAATCAGGTCAGAGCCAAAAAATAAGGCTATGACAATAAATCGGCATATTCATACAGCAAGGTTGGCAATTCGTCGAGAGTTTTTGTCATTAGCACATAAAGGGATCTAAGTGGACAGTAGGTGACTACAGGTGCTTGTTATAGTTTCAAAACCTCCTTATTGCTTTTAAATTGTATTATTGATTGCATATATGTTACCCACCCTGGTTCCGCAAATTTGCCTCAGAAGAAACGTTCAGAAAGTTGCTTGCAAATCATATCAAAACCACGGTTTTCCAAGACTATGTAGAGGCCTACCTAAATTTATTAGCACAAAGAGTCCTGTAAAAATGTTTTCCATTGACATTTTGCTTTTAGTGGACGTGGTTCGGTACTAATGTCAAAGAATGGACAACTTCCTGTACAATTTCTAGACATTACATTTAAATGTAAATGTTTATACCTATATTCACTGACCCACATTAGTCAGAGTTTCTCAGCACCTGTGTAAACTGAGCGCATTCAAGTTCCCCATACGACTTTGGAATGCGTCAGACTTGGTAAAAATGAAGTGCGAAGTGGTCAATTTTGAAGGTAAATAAATCTTAAGTTTGACATTTTGGAATATGTATGAAGTGAAACGAGTACTCTATAAATAATGTTAAAAGAAAAGACTTTAAGATACAAAAATTGAATACCGCAGAAGATTTTTATAGAAATGGAAATGAAGTGCAAAAAAAAAAAACCAAATTACGTGAATCCAAATAACTTAAAAACCGTCATGAAACGAACATAACTTTTCTGTAGCCTAATCCCAACTTAAATTAAAATCAGACTGTGCCTGAAAGGTGGATCTGGGTGCATGGTCGAAACAGTAAATGTGTTCTGTTTTGTGATTGGTTCTTAAATTGCTGGCAAAATGACGTAATATAGACGTCAGTGTCCTCTAGTGCGTATGTGGTCACAAAAACCAAGTAGTGTTTCACATCAGTGGCAAAATTGAGCTCGTTTAAGTGCAGTGCCCATTTCTTCAACACGGGAAAGAAGGTGTTGTCGGGACTAGACTTGCTAGATCTGCGTGTAAAAATTTCAATGTACACAAGAAGAAGATTTTCTCGTAAATATCTCTGGATAATTGCGAGTTGATTCAGGATTCAGGATAGTATATTTGACCAACTTGAAGATATTTGTACAAGTACATACATATTGAAAAATAAATAAGAAAAAAACCATTGGTCCGGAAACATATGTTGAGAAAAAATTTGGAGCTGCCAGTATTTATCAAATGAAAAAGAAAAACCAGCAATAATTTTAGGATTCATTGGGGGGGGGGGGGGCACCCAGACTCACTCAACCGCAGCCTACATGTCACGCAATCGGTTGGAAAACGGATAACAGATATGCGACTGAGATCTCTTAAGGAGAATGGACATTAGTCAGTAAACTTTTTGAAGGACTTGGGACTCCATGAAAGTGTTTAAGACGAGCACAATTATACCCCAGGGGAGCAAACGTAACAATTTTTGGTCAATGAAATCGATTTTAATCTGGTAAACAGACAATGACTGAAACTGTAAATATTCCATTCTTTAAACGACCTTATGACACTTGATATATTTACATTTAAAGTAGCATTGTAAAACCAGCACTCAGTATCACCAAATTGTGGTCTCTCACTTCAGGTGATCTCTTAAAGGAGATGTAAATAGCACGAAAGGTACTGAGACAAATATATTGAGAAGGTGATCTTTCAAACTAGGTGGGCTCTCAAGGGAGTGTTCTAGGATTACAGGTATCATTAATCCTGTACAACGCCATAATATAAGTTACACCATTTGGTGGAGGCTGTATATGGATTAGCAACTTAGACTGATGTTATGGATCAGCTATGTATAGAGTGTGGAATAGAACACGGTGACAAGAGTTCGAATATTTGTGATATTGCATTTACATGGAGTTACCTATGTGTTTAGTTTTACATGCTATTTCATCCCCCACTTCTCGGTTTTTGTATTCACATTTTCTCCTGTAGGTTGCCTTGTTAAGCTTAGACAAATAGCCAGAATTAGAGATACATGTTTTGGTATTCTAAGTTCTGAAGCGTGTTCAGATGGCAACCTGTTGAAGACCAGTTAGTATCTTTACCTCCTCTGACTTTTGAGTCACCTGAGGTGATAGGGTCGTCTGTCATCCATCAGTCTGTCTGTCTATCCACTATTGACATATTTAACTTTTTCTCCAATATGTTTGGCTGGATCCTCCCCTAACTCGAGCAGTTTGTTCGCAGGGTTGTGCTCCAATTATTTTTTGGCTTTTTATTGATATGTTTTGGTTCATTTTGGCCACATCTTGATAAATCTCTACTGAAACTGCTTGTTTATTGATCCAAAATTGCATAGGGGCACTGCTGTTTTTACTTCACCCAAACGCTCATCTAGATTACATTGTATGTTAAAACTTGGTGGAAATGTATCTTGCAGAAGTGTCAAACAAAGTTGTTCCCTGGTGCGTGATGCTCTTCATCCCAATTTTTTGACATTTTTTTTTTCAATTTGGGTACTTGTTTGTTACCTTTTCCTGTTAATTACCATGTAAATAAATAGGGATTGCAATGGTGTTCACATTTTCAAACTTCTCCCGGGCCATCAACTAGACTCACTTTAAACTTAGAGGGCCCTATGCCTTGTGTGGAACTCTACTTAGTTTAGTCCAATGGTCATGCTCAATTTTATTTTTATTGTTTTATGAATTTTAACATGTACAGGTTTTATCTTCAACACTTGAGTCCTGCGAGGCTCCTGGCCAGACACGTGGTGGCTGTTACACGTTCTGCTGGAGGAAACTTGAACTTAACTGGAGTACTCGCATGAAGCCTGCTGCCATCATCAGGTGTACAGCAGCCTTGTACTATGAACCAAACCGACAGACATACCCATCCTAGAAGGGAATCAGACAAAAGTTTACGTTTTCCAGGTCAAAACAGTCTACAGGGACCGGTCTTTTCAAATCTCGTCTGCTTCATCCATTTTATCAATAATTGACCTTTTGCATAATATTTTCAATCAAAATTTGAAAGAAGACTCAACGGAATAACTAGCCTAGAAAACGACTTTCCTGGTCGTACCCTGTTTTAGCGCCGATGGAAGCTGTTTTCCGGGTCCAATAATATGAATTTTACAGGTTAAGTAGACTAATTAAGATTGTACAGTTGAAGAAGGGGAAGACTATTTGCAGAGGCTGTCGCTATTTTTCTCGACATAGATAAAAGGATTGATTCAACAAAAATACATTGAAGCTGCAAAACGAGAGCATTCTGAAGTTGACATGTTAAACTGGAAGAACCTCTGAACTGTGTTAGGGGATGAACATATGGAACTGATGGGGTAGCCATGATCCAAAATACATGTAAATTTCGGATACACACACACACACACACACACACACATAAATATATATATATATATATATATATATATATATATATATTGTGTGTGGTGTGTGTGTGTGTGTGTCTTTAAAATGGGGTTTGCCTTATAATGTGCATATGACGGTATATTGCTAGCTTTGTTTGAGGAATGCTTCTGTTTGTTTGAAAATATGTAATGGCAAATATATTAGTTCTACCTTCATCCGATTCAGTATACGACGGGCAAGCTGTGTGCCTCGGATAGTCGACAGAAATCCCACTTTCATGAAGGAATTGAACTGTTGCTTAACATCAGCTAGAATGGTGAACTGCTTTGCCTACTGCTACAACCATGGAAACCGAAGCCATTCATAACTGCACATGAACAGTGTATTTGGATTTCTATTTTGCATACATGCTGCTTTGCGATGTGATTTATAAGCATATATTATGCTATGAGCTGAGTGTAACACATTGTGCTTCGGTGAACAATAACGCTGCTTGCTGTGAAGTCCAGATTCAGGATCTGGTAATAACCGATAAAGAAATGTATGCATGGATTTGGGGAGTTTCTTCTGGTTAATGCCAAAAGGTTTACCCGTATGTACACATGAGGCCTGTGCTTCTTTTGCAATTTGTAAACTTAAAATGTTTGCCAACTACAACACTGCCTGCATACATATTTTTCTTCAGACGCCGGGGACTTGATCAACAGGACCATCAGCGGTATTGTGGAACCAATGCGCTGTGGCTTCATTGCGATGTGACATTTGACGGAGTAACATTTTATATTAACTTCCAGCCTTTTCCTTTCGATATTTGCAGGAACATAGGCATTTTTCACTCCATTTTTCTACAGAATGTTTTCAATTTAACATTTGTCGACATAAAAATGAAAACCTCTGATAGCAAATTTCTCGGCACGCTGAAAAATATATTTCAGCTTCTGTAAGGCAACAATATGCTTATTTTGTAGTACATGCGGTGCCTGTTTAATGACTGACCGCCGCAGAACATTAATAACGCTACGGGAAAGATTATACTTCATAGTAAGAGTCTTAGCATCAACAGAATTTAAAGCTTCATTCGAAAGAATTTTCTATTTGAAATTTTTACTTTCTGCCACAGCTGTATGCAGCGCTTGCCCTGCAGTTAGAGTATCAACTTTATGCTCTTCTGCTAATATTGTATTCCTGTCCTGGCAGACAAAAACAATTTTTTCATCGTGTGGAACCACTACAACTCTAGTAAAATAAGTTTGTCCACCATGCAGTGGAAGAAAACTGCGCTGCTGACAATTTAGGTTTGCCAGTTTTTGCATTTAAAACGGAACTATTTCTGCCATGCACAGCCTATTCGTTTCTCTTTTTTGCACATACGCAGTGCTCTGTGTGTGCAGTCATTCCGTTGCAGACAGGAAGTCAGGTTGCAAGTCTTACGACGGGGAAGTCAATGGATACATTCTTCAGCTCACGGTTTATTTTAACAAAACATCCATCTCCATATTATCCCCGCCAGTGAACATACTCAAGAATGTTGTTGGTATATGACGTTCATGAGGTATTTTCGACAAGATTTTCTCTGGCTCTTACACTTTAAACATGGCGTGTAATGTGTGTCAAGCCTTGGTTTCTTATGGCGGAGAATATTGAGGGCTTCCATTTGCATTGTAAATAATCATTTACCATCAAAACAACAAACCATTCAGTAAATCGGGTAGGTTGCATGCAGGCAGTGAAAAAGCAATGTACTTTGGGCTGACACGTGTACAGAAACAGAAAACTTTATGACGCTATCTAATTAATATAAAAAAACGGCTGATAGGAAAGAACCATTCAAACAGTTTTTAATCGATGAAAATGGTTTGTTTATAATTTGAAAGCGAAATATGTTTACCGTAACAAATGAGATGATATACATTAATTTTCGTGCTTTATTTTTTTGAGATGAGGTACACTAGTAAAGCATAAAGCAATTTTGTTTATACATTTTATCTAATGTTATCACGGCCTAAATACATCTGTATGCATGAATTGGTTCACTTTTAACAATATGGAATGTTTGTTTTCCAAATTTAACACCAGGGTGCCTGTTTTGTTCCAAGATATTGATTCTGTTTACGCTGCATACATCCGTCAATTAACTGCACTGCAGTCAGGAAACATATTGCCCTTTAATTAAAAATCAAACAAAACACGCGAATTGTAATCATTTAACACTTTCCAGTCTGAGTCAAGAGCTTTCCTCGGGGCACTTTCCGCGCAATGCGCGGAAAGTGCCCCGAGGAAAGCTGTTGACTACCCGCTAATGGTAGATATGACATGTTGGTATTCGCTGGAAACGTCTTTCCATGAGGAATTAAAATATGAAATCGTAATATAAATATTTTATAATCTGTGTGAGTCCGCATATATGCGGACTCAGACTGGAAAGTGTTAATGCATATTAGGTATACTTTCTACAGTCCGAAATTCTGCTGTTCCCAATTAATGCAAATAAGGTTTTGGGTGAAATAGACGCTGTCTAATTATAAAGAATATATACATTATAGGTGATTGAGGCACATTTATCATTGTTTGAATCGTAAACCCTTCAATGTGGAAATATGACTTTTAATAGGGGCTCTATATGCTGGCAGTAAAGATGCAAGTTTCTAAACTTTAACAATCGTAACCTACGGCACACCATATTGTGAACATATGCATCTGGACAATAAGGAACATGTTATCAACAATTCTGATTGAAAATGTCTTCATTTTTCATCAACCAATAATAACATCAACATAACATGTTTAACATCCAGGCCGTTTGGTCGATTTGAGAGCAAAGGATGTAGACCTTATAAAATTGGCTGCCGTGGAAGCTAAGTTTTTGCTATGAAAATAATGAAAAAATCGATTGCAAACGAAACTATCTGGTTGGTGTAGAAACTATAATGTAACGGTTGCTATTGAAAGATAGATAAAGAAATTTGTTTGCCACTGATATGATATGGTCATTATAAAAAGTCAGTTGCTACAGCAACTTTGTTAAATTGTTTCCTTTGGTAATTAATTGGTTACTAAAGTAATTATTGAAAAAATGGACAACTATAGAAACAAATTGGTAACTTAAAACTTATAGAAATGGTTGATATGGAAACTAATCGGTTGCTCTGAGGCGTAATTTTTAAACCACTTACTATGGATACAGATTGGTTGCTATGAAAACTGATGCTATAGACATTATTAAGTGGCTTGAAAAATTCTGGAAATTATGATTATTTGTTTCTATAGAGACTGATTGGTTCCCATGGAATTTAGGAAAGTCAGCTGCTATTAGAAGTAATTGCTTGTTATGAAAATTATAAAAAATCATTTGCTACAAAAACAGATGGGTCGCATTAAGTGGGAAACAATTGGTTACTATGAAAACCTACTGGTTCCAGAGACTTTGACAAGCTTGAGAGAAAAAGAGCGTAGATCTTCAATTAAAATTACAAAAAAAAAACCCTTTGCTGTGCAAGCTAATTAGTAGCAGTGGAATTAATGAAAAAGTCAATTAAACTAATTGGATGATATGGAAATCCCTTAGAAACAGTTGCCATTGAAATCAATTAGTTGCTTTGGATTTTTTTACAAACCGTTTATATTGATAATTGCCTGCTTAGGATAGAAACAAATATCGTTTATTTTAGAATTAATAAAAATTGGCACGGAAACATACTCGTGGCTTTGAAAATTATGAAAGTGTTTGTTATGGAAATAATTGCTATGAAAATTATAAAATATCGGTCATGAAAACTACTCGGTTTTAATGGAAGCTTATCAACTGATAAATTGCAGTGCAAAGAAAAATCGGTTGCTATGGAAACTAATTGTTTGCTTAAAAAAATAAAGTGAATAAAATGGAAGTCTATGTAAAATTTTGTTGGTATGGAAGCAATGCTTACCATGAAAAATACGAATGAAAAAGGCTATGAAAATAAATTACTTAATTGCTATGGGCAAAACGTAAAATTGTATGCTATAGAGATGAATCGGTTGCCATGGAAACATACTTGTGGGAATCATACGTCGGTTGGTATTGAAACACTTGGAATCCAATATGATAAATGACAGGTAACAGTGTCCTACTACTATTCAGACTACTGGATATTTCAGCATATATCTAAGTTTTACATGTGTGCCTAAAGAAGAAACTTAAAAAAGGCCTGCTTTCCCTGGAACTTACTGATTATCCGCCAGATAAATACGACACTAATGAAATTCAATATATCACCATGAATCATTACCGGTCTAAACACATATGGACTCTGAACCAGCAAAGGGAGTACAGCATGGATCCATATATAAACAGATCTATTTGAAGATCGAAAATGGCATATGTGTTCGGTGTGTTTTTGAGTATCTTGAAGCAGTTTTTATGTATATATATATATATATATATATATATATATATATATATATATATATATATATATATATACATACATATATATATATATATATATATATATATGTAAAGTGGCGACCAAAAATTTATCAAAGATGCTGGCAGACTTGAAGAAATCACACAACCTAATTTATATTTCCATTTATCATGTTTTCGTGAACTCAGTCGAATATATTTCAAAAAGCTTCGCCGTTCCTTTCTGGGCGAGCCACTTTTTCCACACGTATACGTTTTTATAAATGTCTTTGTCGCCAGTTTGTTTATCAATTGACGTCTGCGCCTTGTCCATACTTTCCAATTTTTCAAAAGTAAAGGAATTCTATAGAAGCCATTTCAACTTCGCGGCCCTAAAAGGCACGAGGATATCGCAGAAGTCTGTGTCTGCGCGTTCGTCCGTCTGTCCATCCATGTAAATATCTGTCTGGTGATAAATCAAACACCAGATGAGCTATGATCACAAATCTTTTTAGTCGATCACGCGCCTAGGCGTTTACGTTGAATTTGAAGCACAATTACATTGAGCTGATTTCGAAGTTGCTGTATCAATGATTTCCAACTTTCCTGTAGATATCTCTTGGACCACAAGTTAGGATCTTAAATTGTGACATTTGATCACCCTTCCAACACTTTACTTCGAGTTTGAAGAACAATAACTTTTACCAATTTCTATGTCACCGTGGTGAATTATCTCTATAAGTCTCGCGCACGATACCTAAAGAACCAGGTACGGTAGGATCATGAAACTTTTACAGTTAATCACCCTTGTTGAAGTCTACCGTATTTGAAGGACAATGACCTTGACCCTATTTCAAGGTTACCTGGTCAACTTTCTTTTAACTTCTTGTGCTTGTTATTTCAAGAACAAGAAAGGCTGGTGTCACTGGACGTATACAGTTGATTACCATTATAAAAGTGTATACTGGGTTGTAAAAAGTGGCTACGACGCGATGTCAAGGTCAGTAGGATTAATTGTCTTTGAATTTCTTGCATGCAATTTTGAGAGAATAGGGTAAACTACGATTGTGAAGCTTTTACAGTTGATCACCCAAGTAAAAATCTACATCACGTTAAAATGTCAAATTTCGAGGTCACCGGAATCAATTCTGTCTGTGTTTCTTCCACAGCATACCTCAAGAACCACATAAGGTAGGATCGCAAACCTCTGATAATCGGTCGCCATTGTAGTTTTTGTCGTGTTCAATGGATTATGATCTAGATGTTACTCTTACCATGAAGCGATAGTTGAAGGATTCAAAGTTTAAATCTGTTGAAATCCGTAGCAGAGGTTTTTTTTTCATTTATCTCTGAACTTTGGTCAATTATAATAATTTATTCTGCCCGACTGAAGTTATCCGATAAGCTCGATGTTGCAAAAAAATGAGGTTTTAAGAAAACGCCTTTGTTAAATGGTCCAAGGGAAATGATATTACAAGTACAATGATTACATTCATTACATTTTTAACAGTATGACTCACCATTATTTCAAAATGCCCACAACATTTATTACACTTTGTTGCCAGATACTGACACTTAAAGCACGCAAAATGTAATGTGCCATAACGTATAACAAATGGCCGCAGCATTACAAAGTTTTGAAGATGTTAATTACAGATAGGACACGTGTTGCAAATTGTCTCAAAACGCAGGAGGACCCTTAGATGAAATAATATTCTGTTGCAACATGCGGTTTCAGTTAAAACGTTACAGAAACATGTAAATATGCAGATGTTTGAAAGTTAAAGGCACAGTATAATATTTTGTTTTCATGCAAATGTAAATCGAAGTTTTGATTTCTTTTTTCCTGGCGATTGTGCGGAGTTGGAATTAATTGAAATGAAAATTAACATTTACGAGAATGTGACCAGTTACAAATCGCAGCTACTACTGCGGACAAACACTTCAAATAATTTTATCAAATCATATATGTTCGTTTTGCCTTGTTTAATACATATACTTTGACAAGTACATGGAAATGTTTAGCTTTGATATCCATGTCTGATTTATGAGTTAGTATTTTTCTTATGCATACTTGTTCCAGTCTTCTTGGTTCCCCTTTATAAACAGCTTGGCAGATAAAAATTGTGTAAGATTTGTGTGTCTTGTAAAAAATATATCCCTTTACTTTTTTCTCTGTGGACAAGTAATGGCATCTGATGATACTATTTCTTTCAATTGTTCACCTAAAAAGTCCTAATGGTATAAAGTAATATATGCTGTTTGATTCAACTTTATTTGAATAGATACAAAGGTTTCATCCCTGCTGTCCATAACCCGGGCCAGGAAAATGTTGCCGATACTTTCGGTAGGGTGTCTCCCACAGTCTGCTTGAATAAGGATAACACTCTGGTGTCCCGTCGTTTAGAAATGAAATAACATAATACACTTGGCAAAACAACCACCGGGACGCACAGACACCATTTAAACGCCAGCTGGGACCTTGCCTGGCACCTCGCTCAATTAATCATAAATCCCGTTCATGGAAGCACGCAGAGTACACCAAGTAACATAAAAGAATAGATTGATGATTTATAAAACGCCATCTGCGGACAAAATGCATTCCAGGTAAAACTGATCAAGTCAAGAATTAGGGACTGTGCAAAGAACTTTGAATGCGAAGCACACAATGTATCGCACCACATGCCTGTACTGAGATAAACCTTTAAACAGCCGCCTGTTTATGTTCCAAATATTTACACTTATGTGTAGCAATTAAACTGCATGACCATTTACATAATGCTGGTGATTGCAACGTGTACATCGAAAAGTCATTTCATCAGCTGATAAAAGTAGACCATGGGGGTGCCATAGTGCCCCTTCAGACTGATGGTGAAAACCATGTCCGGAGCCTATACATATATTGTACATATATATGGTGAGATGAAATGGCAAGCACTGTTGTACACAAACATGGATGATGTCAAACAGGTTGAGTATAAAAGCTCCTTTAGTCACATATTTCATGAATCATAAATGTACCAACAGGTGATAAATATGTCAGAAAAAGTACGAGGCAAAGGAAGAAATGCCTTGTGGATTTCACTTATTGGCCAATAGTTTGTTGTCTTGAAAATATACTGGAAAGCATGGATGATAGCAGTTGACAAAAAGTAAACTCCAAATGAGCATTCAACAATTAAAAGAAAAGGTGTCTAATTGTATTGTTCAGGTGACAAACTAGGTGTTCACATGAAAAATAACATTTTACGTCTCTTGAAGTAAGTTGAACGTTCTTGACAAAGCTGTCTATTAGCCTTCTTCAAGCGGAAATTGGGTAAGAAAATAACTTGTGTCATTGGTCAAGACAAGACAGCTGATATTTGACCCGTGCAATCAATTCCGTCGTCACCAGAACTGATACAAAACGTGCATGTGTGTTTTAGTTCAACCTATCTTCTCGTATAATCGGCATATGGCCTGCACCCAGTCTCTGAGATGCAGTAGTTTAACATATAAATAAATGTTAATATATCCAGCAATGAACGTGCAGTATCACCAGTCTGTTCCTTACTGCTTGCATGATGGTTGAGGCTATTGTCGTGGGAGAAGATAAGAATTAAAACGTCAATACATTTATTTTTTCATCTCTCATTCAGGCGGATGATCATAAATTTCCTTGCATAGTGGTGTAAAGTGTATGATTGATTTGTAACACAAAGTCTCTAAGATTTTCTTTCATTCAAATGTGATAAAAATTCGCAAAAGGGTTTCTTCCTTGATCCCTGGATTGAAAGCCTGGTGTCACACTAGTGAACTAATCCCATGTCATCAAGCGCTACCCATGTAAAATGCATAAAAAAATTATAATAATGCCATGTCCAATCCCCAGTTTACAAACTTTGTGCAAATGATGGACAAAGCATTCTAGGTCTCCTTGAAAAGCTCAAATCGGGCTCCCACTTACAACATATTTTAACAGGTTGTTGAGTACGCACATACTTTATGCCTACCTTTATTTGGCATTGTACGCAAGGACTTTGATATTAATTCTAACGTGCTACGTTATGTATTGGGGCTGACGTGTTGCCCATTGGTCAATTTTTAAAACGGCTGATATGTGATTTATATATTGAATATTGTCATACAGCTAAAACGCAAGCCCAAACTGCATTCTCTGCCGAGTAATACTGCGCCACAATTTTTCTCAGCACTTGAAGACAATTATTGTTCTTGACACTGTCTAAAGGCGGGAAATGGAAATATCCTCCTGTAGATATATGTTTCTTCTAGGGTATGTACCTGTTATCCCTTCTGCTATGCATTACGAATAAGTGACCAAACATATGTTTCAAACACACTCTCAAACGGACCATATTCAATATACACTCCTGGTTCATGGTTTTCTTTGGGTGTACTGTGTGATCTGGATGATACAGACACTCCGTGTGTACTGTACAAATCAGTGTGAAATTATGTTGCATATTTGTTTAAAAGATATTTTTATTCATGTAATATTAAAAAAATAGCAATTGGGGAACAGGAATAACCCTATATCAACCCCTTTCGCGGAAAACAAAAGTACAAACAAGCACACGGTTGGTTTAGATCTAAGCACAGAAGAAACAGAAAGAGGAGAAGACAACACTGTGACACACAGACAGTGGGGCATCGCTGGTACTATGATCTACTTGAAGACAAAGTAGTACCTCTGCATTACAACCATAAACATTTTGAATGTTTGATAAATTCTTGCACAGCAGTGAATATAATTAAATTTCAT
Source organism: Hermodice carunculata (assembly GCA_964020975.1). NCBI lineage: Eukaryota > Metazoa > Annelida > Polychaeta > Eunicida > Amphinomidae > Hermodice > Hermodice carunculata. The sequence continues at coordinate 73,241,328 of OZ026617.1, forward strand.
CAATTGAATAATTTTTACACCCAAAGAGGAGGGTAGAGAGCGGTATAGGAACATATTCAGCAACAATATTTTGCAATTCAATCCTATGCTGAGTGTATCTGGGACAGATGAAAAAGATGGAATGCATGTTCCTCAGCGTTGCCACATTGACACAGGGGTGATGCAGCTACGCCAATTTTTAAAAAGATGTTAATTCAGACCAGTACAGCCCATGCGGACCCTGGCGTGGCGGATAGCCTTGTAGCGAGGGCCATGATTATATAATACGTTATGCCTGACAAACACTTAACTACTGAACTTAATTTTGCTTTGAATAGGTTTCGAACATCCTTAGGAAGTTGGTTTCAGAGCCGGATTGTACTTGGAAAGAGTGACTTGTGAAATAATGAAATTCATGCACAGAAGGAATATAAGCTTAGGTTGGATGTGTTCTGGTAATTGCTTACAATTTTGTATATTGAAATTAGTTTAGCTTTTTGCCAACGTTCGGCTAATGACACCCACCCAGTTTCTTCATGTAGTTTAAGAGAACTTCCTTTCATAGCACCAGTTACTACACGGGCTGCAGTGATCTAATTTTTCCAAAAAAAATTATCCTCCTCAGGCTGAGTACCCAAGGCATATACCATGGAACCAAATTTTAAGACGGGCCGAACGAAAGATTAGTATATTGTTTCAAGGGTACGCCTAATTAGAGTGTATTGAAGTCCTTTCATAATGTTAACCAGAGTAGTTGCTTTGGCTACAATAGAATTGATTAGTTGAAACCAGGTCAGATCATTTTTAATTAAAAGCCCTGGATCTTTATGGCTTGAGACATCAACCAAACGGTGTTACTGGAAATACAGTGGTGGGTGGTCTGTGGAGTTTATTTTACGAGTTTTCAAAATGCTTTCAGTTTCCAATGCATTAAATGTAATAAGCTACGTTTTTTGACCACTCATCGGTAGATTATAGGTCCGTGTTCATAGTGCGGACCGCCGATCAGGGTCTTCAACTCTAAGATATAGGGTGGTGTCATCGGCAAAAAGTTTTTAATGTTGGAGTTGACATCAACAATATAATTGGAATAAATAAGAAACGAGCCCTGTTACACGCCAGCATTGATGGTACCACATGAGGAACACTTGCCATGAATTACCACATTTTGTCGTCGATCGGATAGATAGTTCAGAAACCAATAATGCAATTTACCAGTGAATCCATTTCCTTGAAGTTTGTGGAATAAGGCTGAATGCCAAATTTATCAAATGATTTACTTATGTCAAAGAATACGAGACAAACATCCTTTTGAAGGTCGACTGCGAAACAAAGCTTATGATACAGCAATAAGGGCTGGTTCACAGTAGAGTCACCAGGAATGAGACCAGATTTTTGAAATGCTCAAACGAGGTTTTCACGAAAAAGGTTAGAAACATGCTTAGAGACAACCGTTTCCATGACCTTACCAACACAGCTGAGCAGTGATATAGGTCTATAATTATATTAAAAAGGTGTTCAGATTCATTTTTGTGGAGAGGGGAAACAATAGCGTTTTTCCACATCAACGGGAAGACACCATAATGGAGAGATTGATTACATAGTTTTGCTAGAGAATTATATACCACTGATGATGTAGAACGGTCGGCGTTCAAATCACCGAGTAGAAAGAATTTTTGTATGTTTGCTGCCCTAACTAAGTCAAGGCTATCCTGGAATCTGTCCCAAAAAGATATTTGGGAGTTTGGTGGTCTATATATGACACCGACTAAACATTTATTGTTAGCCACTCTAATCTCACACCACAGTAGCTCAATGTCATCGACTTCTACGTCGGTCCGCTGAGTGACAAACATAGACTTAGAAACAAAAAGTTTGACTCCACCACCTGGTCCGATTGTGCGATAACGGCGTATAAATGGATGGAAACCAGATAATTCAAAATTTAATATCAGCTTGATTTGGTGTTAGGAAAGTTTTCCCAAAATGATAAAAATCAAAATGTGGGGCCAGACCAGCCTTAATGGGTCTTAATTTTGTGCCAGACAGGCTGCGCACATTGGCAAAACACATAGCGATATTGCGAGAGTGGCTGTTAGAACATCGGTTGATATGTATATCCCCCGCAAGTAACAGTAGTACAGGTGAGATAAAAGCGGTAAATGTATATAGAAAGCCCCAATACAAAGAGACACAAAGTAGACATGGAGTACTTCAAACACAGATCAAAGAAATGGAGAGCTGCGTTCAACATGCTTTGTTAATGTGCAACAAGTTTGTGTACGAAAAAATAAACAATTAGATCGCAGGACCAGGAGTCCAAAATCGTCATGGTGGTGGTGCCCTGTCATCACAGTGTGCACCGATAGAAGGTGTCTATCAACATATCACAAAAAACAGTGGAAAATACTAGAGTCAACAACATTACTAAAGTTGCTGCAAAGAATGCATGTATTTTGTGGGTATGCGAATACTGAAATAAACTATGACATAGAACCACTATAGTCAGGCATAACACTTTTCGGCAGCGACATCAATAATTAGCGGTACTTGTAGCTTTACGAGAGGGTGGGAACACCGTGATAAAAGTCAATACAGTTGCGAATTATATCGGTGCCTACGTGAGAGTGTTAACCTTCCTGCAAGAAGACGAATACAGTCCGTGGTAATTCTTTTACAAAAAGAAAATGGACAGTTATGATCATAACAAGTACTGCAACAATGGACATCCTGCACCACAAATGTGAAACAAATCCCATGATGACACCAACTCCTCACTAAAAAAGTCTCCAAACAACATAGCTCTATTTCGCTGCCAACCCTGAGTCAATGTTTCAACATAATGGGTCAGGTTTATGACATTTGGTAAACACGTCAAATTTGAGGGATTTTTTCTATTGTGTTAATGTGTACTTGCAGAAAAGAATGAAATTAATTAGCATTAAACTCCAAAACATATTATCAAAACATCAGTTTTCGTAACCAAATTGTCAGTACAATTAGGGAAGCTTGTAACTTTCGAAGGTAGCTGCTTGCTACCTATGGCCCCCGGGGGGGGGGGGGTTATCCTGACAGAAAACAAGCTAGCCTAAATGTCTGAAAGGTGAATATTAAGCAGAATGATGCCAAAAGATAAAATTAAGTAGCAAAATAATCAAGTCTAAAATCTCTTACATTACTGAAGCCAAACGTTCTAAAAACCTATAAATATTAACAGCTAAATTTTAAGGCAAGTCAGAAAAGAATGAAAGCCAAGAGAATGCAATCAAAATATAATTTTTCTTAACCAAATATCAAGTACAATTAGGTAACCTTGTAACTGTCGTGGGTAGCTGCTTGCCACTTATAGCCCCTACGGGTTTAACCTAACAGAAAGCAAATCAGCCTAAACTGTCTGAAAGGTGAATATTAAACACAATGATGCCAAAGGATAAAATTAATATCAAAACATGCAAGTCTAAAATCTCTCATATTAATGAAGCCAAACTTTCTAACCATGTTTGAATATTTACAGGAAATGTGTAGAAATATATATTCAAAAGTACACCTTTAAATCATGCTCATCGTAATTTTCAGTGTGGGGAATACTGTCAATTGTAGAAAAGTTGAGGCAGTATACGTAGGCCTAACGGAAGGATTTTTTTATCATCAACTGTTTATTTCTTGAATATCTGCCTTATAATATTTCCTCATTTCATTGGCAGAATGCCAATGGTTAGCGCCTAATGTGAGGATAACATATATTTATTTAAAATTGTACTTTCGCAGAGTGATTTGATTGAATATGCTAGTTTAATGATAATAAACAACTATCCTTTGGTGATTCCGTGACGCACACTTTGGTGGATTTCTGATGCATATTATGCAAGTTCTGGGCACTAGAATGAAAAATTCAATTTCGGGTTTTAAACGTAGATTTGTTTCATGAGTAGTAATCAGTATTTTCGGTGGACAGTGATTTTGGCGATCAGTATGAATGGGTTCGTATCGACCAGAATATGATGACAACCATTCTGCTGGTTGCACCTGTATATGAATGCACTTGGTTCGACTTGTCATTACATACGTGTGTCTCAGGAGCATTGACATTGGGATAATAATTATAGAGTGGGCCTAATGGCATGATAAGGTTTGCAACTTTGCTATATTTGGTTGTCGCGGCATTTGGGGGCAAGTGCGGATAGGGAGTAGGCCTAAACATGTACTTAAAATACCGCACCTTTTATTATCGACCATTGTAACTACCAAAGGAACGCGGAACCAAAAGCAAACAATTGCACTTTGGTGAAAGATATTTTGTGAAGTTATGCTGTAATTGCTTTATTAAATGAACTAAACAACCATACATTTGTACGTACTTTATTTATGATGGTGAAATAGAAATCCAGGGCTCACATGGGTTGGTAATTCAGTGTGGGTAAGTATGACAAAAAGAAAGGTAATCGTGATATATCAGATGTTATATCAAGGCAAACAAAGCATCTAATGAGTGACCTCGTTTTCACACCGTCTACTATTATATAATTTCAAAATGATACAAGCATAACCGTATCGAAAGGAACGTTGTCTTGACTGCAGGAACTCAATTGGCATCAGAGGTAAGACGTATATCTTCTGAACATTGCAAGGCATAGGGTATTTGGCGAAAGTCGCTCAAAATTATCCCGACCCGTGCAGATGAGCAGGACTTAAAGGTTGCCTGACATGTGCACAATTGCTCAAATGGTGAGGAAGTCCCCAGTAATCCTGGTTCGACCCTGGTATTGATGTCATTGCAGAGAGGACAAGCAGAGTCCTTGTTTTCCATTATATTATATATGGGTATTGTGATACGTATTGTATGCTAACAACTTGATCATAAGATGTCATGATGTTTTGTATAAAAAGGTGAACATTTTCAATGAATACATAAGATATATATCATTAAAATGTGTTTTTAACTTTTGCGATGTAGGTTCAATGGATAGCTATGGATTGTAAGAGATTAAGGAAGCAAAGGTTGATGGAGATCAATATAAGAGTTGCGGTTATATTGTATACCTTCTACCAATAGGGCAGACAAGAAGAAGCCATCAAAAGGTGGCAGAGGTAAAGGTATGTTGACGCATGCAGACAATACAATAAATACAATACAATAAATATCGCAGCATCTTTTGATCAGCCCTTAACGTGTATTCATTTTATCCACAGATACCTAATTCAGAAAGTACAATTTTTGACTTTTCCATGAAAATATATTCTTCATCACCATAAGTGGGGCTAGCATGATGCAGTAAGTAAACTCTGCGCAAATTAACAGGTGTAATCCAATGTATTCAATGTTCATATGTTCCGCCCCTACTTAGATATATAACTGACTTTTCAAGCTCTTATGTTAAAAACACTACTAGCGACGTTGGGGTTTTGAAAAATGAACCAAACTCAATAGAAATATGCGTTTTGCATGAATCAAGGTTATGAACTTGACCCAAATATACTAGCTTGAGAGCCACGTTAAGCCGTTGTAAATACTGTTCAGACGTACCACACAGGAACACAAACCGGTTCATCTTTGTAATCTAATTGACACAACTTGTTTCGTTAGAATGATCCTTTACTAAGTTTTCATTAAGTCCATAGCCCTGGCTTGATTTTAAGTGACGAACGTTGCCTCGGTGTTCTATAAGTATGAATATTTAAGCATTTGCCTTCCTTAATAAATACTCTGTGTCCAGTTAAGTACATTGAGGAAAGGGAACAAATATGTCAAACTGAAATGCAGATGACTCATAGTTATAGTGGAGGTAGAGTGTGTTTATAATGTTCCAGATTCATAAATATCACAAAAACGATGTAGGCCTACTTTACTCTTTTACTTTGAACTTAGCTGACTGACAAGTCGGGAGAACTAAAAGGTGATAGGCCTAACAGGTTTCTTTTTATTTTTGGCAGAAGAAATGAAATTTTTGTTTTGGGTGGTTAGGCCTATACATTTTGGAAAAGAAATAGTGTCTGCAGTTAATGATGAATATTTCTGAGGTTGAGAGTACCGGTTTAAAACCACCAATTGCCTTTTATGGGTGACTGCCTGTCTCAAGTCAGGAGTGAAATTTGTTTCTTTACATTGGTATTGGAAGAGAAATGTTGATACTTTGGCAAGTCTGGAAACTCTTTGCTGTCATTGTTGGGTTTGGAATTAATGAATATGGATCATGTGTTTCGATCTGTACTATACAAGCAACACTAAAGAATATACCAATGTTCCGACAGTTATACAATAGCATTTATTTAACTTGAGTGCTTGGGAGAGGAAAAAACAAATCGCCCAGTATATACAATAGAAACGTTTGAACTGAAAGTATGAAGCTAAACTCATGGGAAAGTAAATTCATCATAAGTGTTACTGCCTGAATATAACAAAAATGGTCCCAAGTTGCACTCAGTGCATTTATAGTCCTGCGTAAATCTGCCATGCATAGTGGACAGAGACTGACTAGTTATAAGTACTTCTATAATGAAATATTCATAAAGGAAAATACACTATTTTTAACACTTATTTAATATAAACTGTTTTCTATTCTATAGTGCTGGCCTACATAAATAAGAGCAAAACAAGATGAAACTCATGCAGCGCAGGAACTGCACAATCACTGTGAAAGCACGGTAGGCTTATCCATTAAAAAAAACATCTTACAAAAGAAAATATACGGCACGTTCTGGCGCATACGATTATGATTAATTCCACTTGAAGGACGAACTGAATTATTTTTCCTCTTGGTTTAAACATATTTTATCAAGGCAATTGGAAAACAGGCATAGCCTATACAAATTCCTCTTCTCTGCCACAAGACCTTTAACTTATGAAACAGATAATATGCGATGCGATAGCAAGATAAATTTGAAGGTGATGTTTTATGAGCACACTTTTGTTACTTGTAGGAACACATTTTGTGTAGCGACATTTTAAACATAGCGGATTAAACATAGCGGATTACCGTGTATTGATAAAAAAATATGCGTATGTGATCAAGTAAATACCAAGGACAGCCTAATTTGAGAGTGGTGTACTGACAGCTGTAAAAGTCGATAAAATATGAACTTTCATATTCCGTATTACCTTGTAGCCCCGTATATGCAAGAAAATAACCTGAACTTTGTGTGTGTAGAATGGTAAAATGCTGTCGTTGCCCAATACATATTGCACTATTGTAACCAATGATCATAATAAACAAACAATGCAACAAACTGTGCATTATGCTCTTAATTGCAATTATTTGACTCCTCAATTAGTTCCCAAGTTATATCCATTTCTTAAGTCAGTCCACTGTTTTGATAGAAATTGCATCAATGTATAATTCTATAAAACATGTGTGTAACTATTTGCCAATTAAGCTGTTTCATTCCGAAGAAAACGTTCTGAAACAGTTCACTGTACTGTAATTTTTATATCTAACATAATAGTTGAATTCCCATTAGATACAAATTGCAATTCTTGTCCATATGTTTAGGACTTTTGTGCCAGGTATAACAAAATAATACCCAAGAAAGAATCCCAATACAGCCCCAAGAGGTGCATTACTGCAGGAACATGTTAAGGGAAACCTAATGGTCCTCATACCCACGAGCAATCAAGGCAGTATGATGCTACAGTTACCTTTGGAATTGTAAGGGCTGGAAAATTAATTACAGGAAACTTCAAACGTGAAATATTTTGGTCAAAATGGGTTCAGAACTGCACAAGCAGGCACCGGTTGCATATTTTCTTGTGGTTATGAAGGATGAAATTAGCTAAATTTAAAAGTTCACCTTAATTATGTGAAAAGAAAATGATTAAAACAAAAAACATTTGCAAAAGCAGAACAGGTAGAACATATTTTTCGGCCCAGGGCTTCCTAAAATTTTCAACATATATGTAGATAGCACAGATACCACAGCATCATCACTACGTAATGCGGCAATTCAAAAGAGACATTCTAGAAAGGCAAAATCGACAGGCGAATAACCATCGTGTATGACTCTTGTCAATAGCAGACCCTGTATGTCTCTGGCCAAGAATGATGTATTCTGACAGCAGACAAACGTTTAAAGTTGTGAGGAGAGACAGAAAGTTAAAAATTAAATAGCCAAAGAAGTTTGGCGGCATTTCGACACAACGAAATGCCCATGACTTTTAGGAGAGAAGTATTATGATGTCGTTTGGCGATTCTGACATCAAGTCACGATATAACGTTAAGTACAGTACACCCTATGCCATTTGGTCCGACCAGGCCAGCCTACAAGTTCCTCGCTCGCATTTATAGCAAAGACTTCTTGTACGATTGATGAGGTTGGCGTGCCATTGGCGGGATGTATTTGTGTAGAAGGTATATGTTTGCATACATGCCAACATGCTGGCTAAATTTGCACACTGCGTTCGGTGGTCTAGCAATGCTATCAGGCAATCCGCACGATGCAAATTGCCAATCATTTTCTGTGGCGCAGAAGCCAGTCCCAAACGCCCATTTCTCCTATCAAATGCCCATGTTGCTTGTTTAAAAAAAACTATGAAGCTAAGGGATAGTAAATTTTATGCAAAGCATATGGCGAGCATGTTGAGTATTTTCATTCTCAAAGTATGCAGTGCGTACGTGCATTTTGGAGGATCGCATCCGATGGCATCGCATGGCATTTTGACATTCGACCCAGGAAGTGAATTTGCGCGTTGCGCGCCTAAGCCATTGTTCTAATGACTACACTTATTAGCCCAATGCGAGCAAGTGAAGCGTCATGCTGGCAAAACCAGCATTGGTCTCACTGGTGGAAATGAAAAAAACGCTGTACTGTAGATTCTAAATTAGACATTGAGTTGTTTGATATCAACAAGGTCTTTGGACCATAACTGAAATAGGAGTACAGATGCCTTTTCATTTATAAGTTTTGGCTGTAGTGTCAAAATATGGAGGAGTTAAACCAGTACTAACCTTTATCAAACATGCACTGCGGTATATGAAGTTCAGTATGTCCTTACAAGAGCTTAACTGTCAGAATAAACAGAAAAAATACCGCAGTCACCACTCCTAAGCAATATATGCCTATCTTTTCAGGATTAGCACGCACATAAAATCGGTCAATAGGTACCCATATTGATAAATTCACCATCCAAGCGAATATGTCGTGGAGTACAGTAAAGTTTTAAACCCATAACTATGGCTTATATGCAAAATACGGTAGTTTGGATACTGGTCAACATTTCGGAAATGCATTTCTCCCAATAAATGGCAATTTTCTAACTCACCAGACCTTCATTACATCTTTGCAGGACCTTTGAAATAAAATTGAGAGAGGTCATCGACTGGTCATTGTCGCTAAAAGTAATACCAAGTGTGGAAAAAGATTCTAACACCATTTAATAGGGAAATCCTAATTAGGAGAATATTTTACATCTCCAATTAGTTCTGCAATTATTTTTTCGTAGTTATATTTTAAACCCGAACACAAAGCAAAGTATTTTAAATGCAGTACCATAATTTGAGCTGATGGTACATCAGCCAAGGAGCAAGTAGTATCATCAGCTTACAGACTAATTTGAAATACAGTGTCCTAATGTAATTACCTTTTATATCATTGCTAGATCTGATGGCAAGAATTTCCACAGCTATAACAAACAAAAAAGGGCAAGGGGACACCCTTGTCTTACTTCACGACTTAATGAAAAGAACTGCGATGCATACCCATTATTTACCACACGACTGGGGATATCAGTACATGTATACATTAAAGACACCCAATTACAAAACGTATGACCCAAATTAAAGCATTTTAACACTCGATCGAGATATGACCGTGCAATCGTACCAAACGCTTTCTCAAAATCAACCATTGGGGTTAGGCCTGAGAATTTTTAAGATTACTGTATCGAATGTTTTCGTAAATGTATCTATATTAAATGTAACAGGTTTGGTCAGTTTCTATTAAAGTATGGAGGGTTTTCTTAAACATTTTGTTAATACTTTAGCCATAGTTTCAAAATCAATGTTTACCAAGGAAATATGCTTCAAGTTCTTTAATGAAGTACGTGATGTATCTTTTTTTGGAATCAAAGAGATGATTCCTCTACGCAGATCAACAGATAGCCACCCATTTTAAAAGCATGGTTCATGCTGTCCAGTACAAAGTCTTTAATATCACTCCATTTTTTTTTAAAAGTTCAGTAATGGGCCCATCAGAACCATGGTTTTCTCTCCATTTGTAAACAACTTCAATTCTTCAAAGCATTCAGACACACTGTGGGCAATGTATGCAAGTATGTATATATTGTTCTGCACCTCAACTTCCAGGCAAATCATGTGGAAAATAGATTTGATTGACTGAATATGGATTGGACAGACAATTGTTACTCAATGCCGTATATTATTCATCTTGCTGTTGTGTTGACTACTATAAATTGTGCATAAGATTTTTAGGCCATCTTACATCAGGTGGCTGACAAGTCAGATGTGGTTACAGGATGGTGCTGCGTCCATCAACAATTTCTCCAAAACTACCGGTCAGATTCAGTTCGTATTTAATGGGGATTTATCTTGCTTAGCATTCCACAAAGAGTGTTCAATTGTAATGATCCATTAATGTGTGGTGTCACAATTCGTTTACCCACTCCACAACCGTCATGTGATAAAGCTTGGTAAAAAAAATACACCTTGTGTAAGCCTCAAACAAAATTGCTAACCGGGTGATGATGCCCCCGATCCCTTAAGATTCAATTCGGATTGTTTTCTGTTTATGCATTTATCCCTATTGATTATAATGTAAACCAACAGGTTTGTATAAATACTCACAGTCCAGTTGGGGTTTTTTTTGGCAAAATCTTTAAAAAAAAAATCTCCAAAACCACTTGGTTAATTGTCTCGACGCTGCATTGGAACTCTGCTCAGGACATTGCATTGGTGCTTCCAATTGTTCTTCACATTTTAACCTTTTACAGGACCTTGCTGGACAATTCTCGCTAACAGGCACTATACTTTTAACTTCCCTCTCATATAACCATCATTAATGTATTTATATAAGGCCAAGCCATCCTTTACAATCGCTAACCTCAAAATGATATTGTATAGCATGTTATTTTATACAAAATATATCTGAGTCAACTACAATCAAACTCTCCTACCTATGTGGCCAGCTTATTAGCGCTCCAACCCCTAAACTATTATTATAATTTTAGCAAGGTTTAGAACAGTGAAAGGCTTATAGCCGATAAACAAACTTGTGAATAACTTAAGCGCAAGAGTCACCCAAGCTTGTCTGACCTTCTTGACTTTTGATGGAAAAAAAAACTTTTTGAAAAGCTCCCATTTCTCAGGTGATGAGTTTTTGGGGGCGTCAATCCCTATATTCTCTAGTCAAAATCAGCACTTTATGGTAAGGACAAGTATAATAAAAAGTCTTAATTTTCATATATAAATATCATTGTATGCCCTAGATTTGCTTGGTATCACATGAAGGTCTTCAGCGTTGTTTGGCACGGTAGCTCCGCACTCCTGGATCAATCTTATCTTGCTTATAGAAACGGAGAACTGGGGATGAATCATCAGAACCGGGTAAACTGCAAATTGACCGGCCATTGGCCCTGACAGATCACACCATTGGTTTCAATAAAACAATGAAAACCTTATAGCAAAGTAATGGACCTCCGCCCTCACTCTCCCCCCCCCCCCAAAAAAAAAGTGCTGTCTGGCAAACTGCTTTTCTCACAACACTCCTGAACCAAAGACATGCGTGACATCGTGTGTTTTGCCGCGAAATTTCAAATAAAAAGACCTTGAGTATGGTTGTGAGGACAAGATGCTAAAACGAACCATGGCAGCTCCTGAAAGTCCAGAATGTCTTCGAAAAAGAGGAAAAGACTGCCACAAAGAGTTTTCATTCTTCTTCTTCTTCTTCTTCTTCTTCTTCTTCTTCTTCTTGTTATTATTATTATTATTATTATTATTATTATTATTATTATTATTATTATTATTATTATTATTATTATTATTATTATTATTATTATTATTTACTACTTACTTACCTATGAAGGCAGTATGGTAACAAACCTTTCTTCCCATCTAACCCCAGACGCAGCACAAGTGCTGGTATTCATGCAAGTAAATACAGCAAAAAATACATGATGTATAAACTTACAGTATATAATGGATTTCTGTCCGCATAATGATATCTGAATTTATGATAAGCTAATTTGTTTTCATATATTTGTTCGTGTCTGTTAATAGAGACACTTTTACCTTTGTTAAGTTTTGAAGTAGGGAGAAAAGTAGACAACATTGGAAAAAAATGTATCAAATGGTTTGCAACATTCTTTTCAAATATAAATGTATTGATTCTCTTAACATCAGACCGTTTTCAAATTGAAATTTGTTCATAACATGATTCCAAAGGAATGTAAAAAGTTCCTCTCGTCTTTTCCTATAAATATGGCAATGATTTTGGACAAAGTATCATGAATTACAAGAAATTTCTGGTTTTATTTACTTTTCAGGGATCTCGCAACTTATCAAAATTGTGACTGTATGTTTAACAGTATACAATTTTGTTGTTACATACCACAGACATGCATTCACAGGAAATTTCGATATAATGCAAAATTAAATTTTAAAAGAATTGATCAAAAAGGGTACAAAATTTTGGTTATGTAATAAGTTGAACATTGAAAATATTTTTTTTAGAATATTGAAATGCTTTTGATTTCAATTGTATGCAATGGGCAAAGAAAAGAAAAAATAGATTTTCACAAATTAGAAGGATGGTTATCATACTTGAAACGAGTCTTTAAAAATAGAATTCTTGGTTAAAAATTCCACATTAAGAATTTCAGTGTGGTCAATTTAAAGCAGCTTAAAGTTTCAAAAGCAACTAAAGAACTACAAAAAAGATTTTTAATCACTAATATTGATAAGGCGGGTACCAATTTTGGGATCGTGCAAAAAACATTATCAGGATTTATTAATAATAAACTTGCATAAACAGTATTTCAGACAAAGGAGGAGATGACGTGCATTAATTACAGGAACAATCCATTGATAATTTGATAGATACGCACACGGATGAGATACAAAGATATTTTCTTATCAAAACTTTTGAAGATCAGTCCTGTATTCCACTTTTGTTCTGGATACCCGAGTTATATGAAAACCCTTTTGAATCAAGATTCATAACTGGTGCTTCTAAAATGTACAACAAAACAACTATCAAAGGAAGTAGCACTGTCTTTGATTGTGATTAGGAATCATTTCCGTGAATACTGTATGCAATTTCTGGAAACTGAAATAAATTGCTTATGGAGTTTCAGCCATCCTGCCTGTTTTATATCTAACATCAAAGATTTAAAAGCAAAAAGTATCAAATGTTTCGATATTTCTGCATTGTATGCAAATCTACACATAGATAAAGTCAAAAGTTCTCCTTCAAAATTAATCAGCCAAATGTTTATACATAATAGTAAACCATACATAATTATAAATTTATATTAAAAGAAGGCATATTTGTTGTATAATAAATATTCAAAATGTAACGTTCAATCTTACACTGTTGAAACTATGATAGATGTAATAAACTTTCTCTTGAATAATATTATTGTTCAACGCGGAGCATTGGTTTTTCAACAAATAAAGGACATTCCAATAGGTAACAACTGCTCCCCGTTACTTGCTAATTTATATTTTATATGGCTTCAATTAAAATATATGGAAAAATGATGATAATGGACTTTCAAATGGCTACAAAATTATCAAACGATGCAAAGTATATTGATGGCATTGCTTGTGTAAATGTACAAAATTATTTCAGTGAAACTGCCAAATATCCCTTTGGAAGGAAACAATTCAGATGGTTTCAGAGATGTGTTTATGGACATGGATATTCGGGTCACTAACGACAGGCTTTGCATTAAAGCCTATCACAAAATTCATAACTTTGAAGTATTTAACTATTCTTTCCCTGACAGTACTATTTCGGCAGCTATTGCATGTAATACATTTTTGTCACAAATTTGATGCTTTGGTCGTACTTGTTCAGGAATCTGCATCTGGAACCAAATTTATTTACAACATATTTGAGTCTAGAGGATTAAAAGATACACTTTAAATATTTTTACAAATGTTGTTGTAAATACCACAGATTGTTAGAAAGTTTGGTCTCAATAATTTTAGATATTTTATTGGCTGTTTGACTACTTAATTTTATCTTCTTGCATCATTCCGTTTTAAGATTCACCTTTCAGACATTTAAGGCTAGCATGTTTTCAATCAGGCTAAACCCACAGGGGCCATCGGTAGCAATCAGCGATCGACGACGGTTACCAGCTTGCCTAAATGTACTAAGAATCTGGTTAAAAAAATGTGTATTTGTGATAACACCTTTCTGACTAATATGCTTTTGATTTTCATCATTTTCTGACATGCCCTACAAATTTTCCAGCTAATATCCAGAGACTCTTAGAAAGTTTAAGCTTACTGTTTTTCTGTCAGGTTAACTCCCAGGGGGGCTATCAGTAGCGAGCATCAGCATATGACAGTTGTGCAAGTTTCCCTAACTGTACTACGAATCTGCTTAAATTTTTTTATATTTTTATAACAAATTCTTGACTTTAACGCTAGTATCTTTCTTGTTTTCTGGCATGCCTAAGTACACATTTACTCAAAGTCAATTTACTCAAATTTGACAGTATTTACTCATATGTCACAAACTTGACCTGTTATGTTGAGACATTTATTCAGGGTTGGCAGTGAAATAGATCTTTTTTATTTGGAGACTCACAGTGAGGAGTGGGTGTCAGCGTGGGGTTAGTTTTACATTTCTGGTGCAGGATGTACATTGTTACAGTACTTGTTAGGATTTCCCTCGGCTTGTACAGGTGGTCTAGCTGTAACTGTTTATTTTATAATCACTGGGACTAAACATAATGCCTCAGGTTGTTTCTAGTTCAGTTATACGCTGGCAGGTGGTTAAACTTAGGTAAGCTTTCCAGCTAGAAAAGGTAAACACCGGTTCAGGGTGAGTGAAATTTAAATATCTGTTATCTGAACTTGTCCTATAAAAATTAAGTAAATATGTTTTGATTTTCACTTATACTTATATTCCTATTGAGTAGTCATCCACTGAAAACCCTACAATTTATTTGGGCCAATGCAGCTTATGTCAAATTGTGCAGAAGATCGTGTGCGATATGGACAAAAGTACTTCCATGTTTATATTGGTTAGACAGTAACAAAAGTGAACTACTGGAGTGTAAACAGTTGGGACAACGGAAAGGGGTAACGACTACCAGGAAGTGGTTCTGGACGAAGAGACACAAATACAATAACATACAGTTTAATAGGGCAGCATAGCAGAAGAGGGTGTGCCTTGATTAAAGACCACAGGCAAGCTTGAAAAACAGTACATTTTAACGTTTGAGCAACTAGTGACACCTGTTGTTAAAATATGAAATTAAATGTTCTATCATTTCACTACAATGATATTCCCCAGTCGCCCCAACAATACAAAGCAAGTACATAAGTCTGGAAAAGATGCATATTTAACCTTGCGCAAATTATACAGAATTACACTTCTATGATCCAAATTTTTATCATTCTTGCTCTACAGGGAAAATTCCAAAATTGTCTTTAGATTATATTTGTAGAATATATGTGGCACTTTAAATTTTTAGCAGAGGTGATAAAATTTCGGTTTTCAGTGGTTAGGCTAATATGTTTTTGAAACACTATGGTCTGTATTAATGAAGAATATTTAAAGGTTGAGAGGAGAGGTTTAAAACCACCAGTGGTCTTTAATGGGTGACTGCCTGTCTCAAGTTAGGAGTGAAATTTGCTTCTTCACATTGGTATTGGAAGATGAATGTTGATGCTTTTTGGCAACTCTGGAATTTCTTTGCTTTCATTGTTGGGTTTGAAATTTATGAATGTGCGTCATGTTTTTCTATACTATTATCTGTGTATGTCCTGTCTCAAAATGGTAAAATGTGACAATGCTTATCACTACTGTCTAAAGATAAGTGCCAAAGCTATATTGTAAGAGATGAACGGGGTAGACCGCATGTATTCCCTGATTGTACCAGTGAATGTAAAGGTGTTATTCTGATCTCCTTTCAAATACATTTGCACTGGTTATTATGTCCATAAGCCTTGAGGTAGTTTGGAGGTCTGCTCTTCTTCTTTTGATAGCATCTGTCAACCTCTGGACGAACATGTTCATGTTCATTTAGTGGTCTAGGAAGCAAATGGTCAACGTAATCAGGGTTATTGTCCTCATGTGAAGATTAAAAATCTACCTTTACCCTTTCATTGCTTTGGTCTCACGAGTTTCATCTCACAGTTGTCAATTTTTGGCTACCAAACATAGCTTCTAGCAAGTGCTTCCATTTTACTATGTCCAAGTGCCCTTCATGAAGTTGATTTGAAACTCTCCCTTGTATTTTTTCTGTCACCACTATCTCTAATACCCCACAAGAAAACAGAAATGGGAAATGGTCTGCTCATCCTCATCTAGCATGGTATGCCTTAGGCTCCTTTGGAATTTCACTTGGCCATCCTTGGTGTGTAGAGGTAAATACTTCACTTTAGACAGAGTCTCTAGTTTTGTTTTTTTTTGTTTTTTGTTTTTGTTGTTGTTGTTGTTGTTGTTGTTGTTGTTGTTGTTGTCAATTTCAGCATGGGATATGGCAAAGACTGGGGAATACATTCGAAACCTCGGGACCTCCTCCCTTCTGTTGCTCTGGGCTTATTGAACCATGCTGAAATGCTGAGTGTGGGTGCAACTTGTCCAGGGTGTCTTGGACTGCTCATGTTCCATTGCTGCTGTGGCAAGATATTGTTCTTGCCTCACACAGGGCATCCCAGGTCCTGCTAATGGTTGTCTGAAAACGATCATTTCTGAATCTCTGCAGAGATGTAAAATGAAACTTAGTTTCCTAAATTGATGAATCCATGCGAGTATCACCACCAGTTATAAGGGAATTATGTATGGCTTTCCTCCAAGTCCAAAGCATGTGGATCTCTTGATACTTCCCAGTATGTAGCCATGTGCTTCCTCGCACGTGTGTGTGTGTGTGTGTGTGTGTGCACCTCTCAATGTCACTAGATACGGTGTGAAACATAATTAACAAATAGTGACGTAACTATATTATATCATATATATCGCTCATTCTACTACCTTAATCCAGGGATATAAGTGTAAAAAAGCAAAAATGGCAGACTTACCGCAGTGCATCGTTGCCGTACTGTGAACCATGGCTCGAGGTACTAGGTTTGGGGGTAAGCATAATATATGGGATTAACTCATTCAAGTTCAGTGGCATGTGCCTTTGTTGTTGCCGCATTTTCAATCCCTCTCTACTTATACGTCCTTGCTAAAACCAACACGTACATATTCCGTTCCCCATAACAAAGGAGAATAAGGGAAAATTAGCTTATCTCCAGCTCCATCTAGTTTCGTTGGCCACATAACGTCCCTGAATTAGTGGGTGTAAAAATACGGCCACAACAAAACCTGTTTTCTTTGTTATTGTTATTTATATTCTCTTCAGTAAAATAATTCACACTATGCAACATCACTTGACGAAAACCAGCGTCGCTTTTCCTATCGGGCGCCATGTTTGCGCACGCACGGTCATTCTGGGTAGAAACCTCTTCAGATCGACTCTTGTTAGGTTCAGTGCACTTATATGGATAGATCTATGCGACAGACATTCACACCTACCAAGAAGCTAACACTCTGGGACAGGAAACGCAGGAAAGAGAACAAACTCAGTTTCCAGTCCAACCAACCAAACATTGCCAGCTGGATTAAGAAGCAGTATAACGGTACGACATCTTAGCCTCGTGCAACTTGAGTGTTCCCGACTTGGCTTCCACTGAGTTAAATCGATGCAAGTTGTTAAGTTAAAAAGTGTTTAAACCGTTGAATGAGTTGAGTTTATAGAGGACGTTAGTGGACAATTGCCCATGCGGAAACATTTTCTGTTACTTTAGATTGCAATTTCTGGTACTTAATTAGCTGACATTTTTGACAAGTTTAGGAAAATATGCATACAATTTTAAGGGTTAACCCCGTTAAAATACTTTAGTTCACCCAGTTGAGTTGGGTTGTGTGAATGAAACCGACACATAAATGAAATCTTTTGTGCAATGCAGACTGACAAAAACTTCATGGAATATGCAGCAAAAGGAGGAATAATTCACTGTCCAGTGAGGCCCATAATTTCCTCAAATTCCACGACACAACGAAGGCCTACATCGTGCATTACCGCAATTTGAAACTGCACCCTGAACTGGAACTCCGATTCAAGACTTAATAGAGTAGTTGCGTTTACACACAGTCGTTATAAACACTTTAATATGCAAATAAAGCACAATTTGTAAAACTTTTTTGAATCCGACTTGTTTATCCAATAGCGCATAAGGAAGGACTTGACAGAATTTCAAGATAAAAATGGTGGGTGGACAGCTCGATGATATTTTGAATGAAAAAGATAAAAAAACATGTCATTAAGTAAATAATAAACAAGAAGATAGTGATACTTGTAAACAGAGTACACGGAATCCAGTTGCGAAATGTAATTGGTGTGGGAATAGATATAAGCGATGTTGTATACATGACCAGAATGAACGAAAGATAAACCTTCATCATTATGCAACACACCACCGCGGGTTACTGCCAAAAAGAATACAAAGTTTTTATCAGCTGGTTCCTCGGTGTTGTTGATCAGGTGTGTTTTTGTGTGTGAGTGGTTTTTTGGGGCGTGGCTGGGGTTTTTTTTTTGTAGCGGGGTTGGGGTTTTTTTTGGGGGGGGGGATTGGTGGATTTTGTTTGCCTTTAATCCCTGTGCTCGAGTTTCCCCACAGTACGAAAACAAAAACAAAAACAAGCAAAAGACATGATGCAGGTAACTGTAGGACTGTCAGTATTTTATCTCTAGCTTCAAAAGTCCTTGGAAAAGCTATTTATACTCAAATTTGCGAATATCTAAACAGTAATAATGTCCTTTATAATTTCCAGTCATGTCTTAGAGGTAATTACTCCACTGGTACTTGTTTGCTTGACAAATATTACTGATTACATAAGATCTGAAATGTCACTTGACAACCACGTTTGCATGGTACTACTTGACCTACAGAAGGCATTTGACACAGTTAATCATGAAATCCTATAAACAAAACTAAGTGCCATTGGTGAAGAGCCAATAGAATGCTTCAAGTCTTATATATCAAACAGATAACAGTCAGTGTAAATCGCGAATATTCAGATCCATCATTTGTATCCTGATGCGTTCCCCAAGGTAGTATTCTTGGCATGCTGTTCTTTCTGTGTGTAAAGTGAATGACATGTCAATAAGTGTCAAGTGCAAGTTGGCTGCATATGCAGATGATATATATATCGTACTCAAAGTACAATGTCAATAAAATACAAATACAAGCACAAAAATGCAACTGCTCAAGGCCAACACTCACGACAGACATGTACAAAACGTAAATCTTTACTCAGTGCCAAGACATACAATGATGTCTTGCAATTGCCCAAATGACGAAAAAGAAAAATCTCATAGTATGTCTGGTTTCAATTTTTTGATGTAAAATGCTACTGACAATTTTATCTTCCTCGGACAGTGTGTTATAGAATATTCTCTGAATAGACTGATCGATGTGAAAACTATAAGTGAACTGCATGTCATACTTAGAAATGCCATACAAGCCTCAGATAAAATTAATAAAGTTACAGAATTTTGATTGACCTCTTAGTAGCAATGTTTTAATACACAGTTGAATACATTCATTGATACTGGAAAGACATTTTTCAAGCAAATTGAAAAATCGTTTATGTAACTGACCCTCTACTGGTAAGTCCCCACAAAGTAAGCTCACGAGACGACAATTATTATTGTAGGGGATATTAAATTTACGTCTGATACATTTTCTCCTTGCTGTAAAAATCTAAGTAACATATGTATGAGAGAAATCCCAAAATACACAGCCATAGAGCATTTGCCCCAGATTAAAATTCTCTGATAAACAGGCAAAAATTTTGAATGATAAATTTAAGCACACACACACACACACACACACACACACACACACTGTTCAGCTCGCATTCAGTGTCATTTCGACTATTCCAGTGTTTCCTGGTATTCTGGCCTCAGCCAAAAGACGTTACAGATGGCTGAGAACGAAATAGTAATGTTTATATTGGGAAAGTATAACCGTTGGCATGTCGGACAACAAGAGTTGAACCAACTTAAAATGTTGAATACTGCTGGTAGAGTGAAATAAATGAAATTAAATCAGATGTACAAACGTTTTAATGGAACTTCCCCACAACATCTATGTCAGAACTTTCCTAAGACTCAAAACCAACACAGCTACAATACCCGCAATAGTTGTTCAATTTTTTAGTTCCCAAAGCAAATAGTCCTTCCTAACATTTTTTTTATTTTACATGTACAAAAGAATGGGATCCACTGCTGCATGAGATCAAGACCCTCAACAATATTTGAAGTTTTCAAACAGAAGTTAACAGTTTTTGTCAGCCGCGACATCAACAGTTCAGTTTGACCATTTCATTTTGTACTGAACCCCTATTTAACTATTACCCCATTCAGCCATAGAGAAAATCATCTCTTTATTATCATTTATTTATTATTCATATTCATATATTTTCAATGACATATCTACAGTATTTATTAATATGTCTATTTATTGATCATATATATTGTATGTTTCTTTCACTTCATGGGCTCACTCCACATCTTTTCATAAGGACCCCAATGGAAATAAGTCTACTACAAACTTTTGGGCTATCCTGAAAAATCAACATACAGACTGTGTTTTACCAGTTGCCTTTTATGGGTGACTGCCTGTCTCAAGTCAGGAGTGAAATTTGTTTTTTCACACTGGTATTGGGAAAGAAATGTTGATGCTTTGGCAAGGCTGAAATCTCTTTGCCGTCATTGTTGGGTTTGGAAATAATGAATATGGATCATGTGTTTCTGTACTATTATTATAATTTGATATTTTAGTTCACTGTGTAACTTGTTTTATTGTCTATATCCAGCTGATGTTTTGTAAACTTGTTTTCCGTCCAATAAAATTTTCCTGAGTCCTGAATATTTGGGAGTCTACGTTGATTTTAGTAATGACTCAAATACTTTTATTTTTTGTTTTATTCATATTTTATGTGTGTAATGTCTGCCGGATGATTTGCTGTATAATATTTTTTGTATGTTTCATCTGTTTAATTTATAATGTGTATGTTGATTTTCCGAATCAATTCAAAATCAAATCAAATCGTGTTGGCACTAACAAGATTAGCGGTCGCCACTTTGTTTATATTAGACAGCTGACAGTGCCGAGTTCATATCTCGTGTTTTTGCACACAGTTCGTATCCTCTCATCACTGTATTGTCATGAATTTCAAAATTATGCAAATTATGAGTAAAATCAGTTTTATATCTTCAAAATACTGTAGATAGACAAAAAAATCAAAGCATATAGATCTCTGACACGTGTCAATGGAATGGCCAATAAAAACATTAATAGCATTTGAACTAGGCTAATTGGGGCACTTAAAAAACTTAGATGTTTAACATCCTGAAAACTGTAATAAGTGTAGTTGCCAATTCAACTGGACCTATATTGTCTGAACAATACGTGTATGAAATGAACCATGGGCCTTTGTTGTAGCATTTTATTTTCTCCAAGATAGGCAAAATATATATCTAGACTATCTCCAAGACAATTATGGAGAAAGATGTCATTGCAATTTCAATTTATAAATTTGTGATGCAGGAGTATCCAATGAAAGAAAATTGTAGCACTTTAATTCATTTGAAAAAAATCACAAAATTGAAAAATACGATTTCTTCACAATTGTTGAGTTGCTATTCCAACTCCAATTCTAGAATTGTCCTATGGAGTTGTTCGATAAACAGTGACCATAAGCTGCAGCATTAAAAATCATGCTGATAAGGTAAAGTAAGAAAGCACTAAATTCTATTTTTAAGTACTACCTGATAAAGATTTAGAATTTAAGATACCATTTATTTTTGATTAACATATCAAATAAATAAAACTTAAATCTGGGTAATCATGCACACACCTTTTAATTTTGAAAACCTTTTAATGCGAAGTATTGTAGACATATTTGCCTTAATGGGCAATGATAAACCGGCCATAATTCTGAAATAGGGCAACATAAGACTTGTTCATTAATATACTTATACGTTGATGGTTATTTCAACCAAGTAAATGTAATAAAAGCCATGAGTCTGAAGACAGGGCAACAGAAGACTGCTTTTTCATTAATGTAAGCATCCAAGGACGGTCATAATTATCAATTGTTTATAATTTATGCATATATTTTATGTCAATATATGACTGTCTGCAAGGCTCAGCAGCAAGTGAGAACATATAAACTACCTCTCCAGAAAGAAAAAAAAATGCGCCAAGACTAACCTGCATTCGCCTACCTCCTTTAGTTCCAAGCTAGTGAGGAACTCAGAAGTGCTGTAATTTCCTGGACAAAATGTTAACCAAACCTGCCATATTAAGTCTAGCCTTGCTGGTACTTGCAAGCTAGTTAGGAGCATTCTTCAGTGCAGTTTTCAAGGAATGCATGCAAGGTGTGCTGAGGGCTGCTGTTATCCTGGACAAAAGCTAAACCCAAACTACCATTTTAAGACTAGGCTGGCTCATAATTGAGCGAAATTCATTTGCGTGAAGCATTTGAACAGTACATATGGTTAGCAATTTAAATAACTGTGACTAGGGTCGCTCATAAGGGTACCTATGTATCACCTGCGTTCGTGAAGAGATGCACAACTGGCCAAGTGCAACCTGACATTGTAACTGTGAAGCATGAAAATCCCTCAATCCATGCGTGTAGTGCTTAGTCAGATCACAGCCGAGCACAAGTTGCCATGTAAAGGAACAGACGGTGGAAGGGGGCAAGAAGGTGGGAGGCGAGAGAGCAAAATAAATGACTACGTCTGTCCAATTTATATCAAAACATTTCAGTATGGTGATCTTGGAACTAGTAATAATCTCATTGGTAGCATGGAGCTTTAAGCACTGTCTGTTGCAAAGCTCTTAATTATAAATTGGTTTTGTGTGGCATTGAGGACCCTTCTTGGACATTATCATAAGTGTGCACTCTGAAGTGAATAAGTGTCTGAAACTTGATAATGGTATAACTGACTGTTTTCTCTCACGAAAAGGGGTTGTGTCTTGAGCCCAGTTAGAGTGCGAGACGTTCATGTCAACAGCCTAATGTATGGTATGCAGACGCCCTTGTTCTTATCTCTGAATCAGCGCCAGGGCTACAAATCTCGGCGACCTAATTAAATACCTATTGTTAAATTTTGGAAACTGGAGGTAAACCTCTGCCAAAAGAAACAAATATTCACATATAGACTGTGGGCGTGTAGCGCACCATCAGTGACACCTGCCGGGTGTAATTTTTACCAATTAACTATATATATATATATATATATATATATATATATATATATATATATATATATATATATATATATATATATATCTTTATTTTCGTACTCGTGGTACACAGTTCAAGCAGGTTGTAACTGAAGCATTAGAAAAAGTATATAAATAAACTTAGCTGATACATAAATACTCATTAAGGTCATCAATTTTAGTATGACACAATATTGCACTAAGTCGCCCATTGTAGCATTCACTTTAACGTCACCATTACTAGAAGTTAATGTTCTTTAACAGTTTTTTTTGGGGGGGGTGTTATTTGAAGAGATTGGTCAGAGTATTAGTTAAATTTGAGGTTTCACGCTAGTAATTCAACCTTTATCTTTATTCACAGTTAGCATTTAAATAGACTGCAAGTCACAGGAGTACCTAAATATGGTCCTACCAGTTCCTGTGTTACCTGGGCATGCTGCTCTTAATATTTCACGCCAGTAATTGAGCGTGGGGAAAAATATCAAACAGAGGTGCCACCTTGCAGTCCATTACATGGATTACAAATATATAAATATATATATATACAATGTATGTGTGTGTGTGTTCGTACCAACTTCTTATATGAAGTAAACACCAGTAAATATAATTTCCATGGCAAGCAGCTTTAACTTGCAATATCATTGTGCGGGCACAGTGTTGACTCCAGCTGAACTGTGGTGTATACTGTTGCCAGTGTATGTACCTTGAACAAAGAATACATTGTTTTCCAATGGAAAGCCACAACTTGCCTTTCATGTTGCCACACTTTTGAAAATACACCTGGTTGCATTTCTAGATGTCGTATTTTGTTCTCACTCCCCAATTGCGGAACCTTGAATCGTGTCATGTATTATCAAAACAAAAAAGATTATTCCCAACCAACTACAACATAAAAAATGTATCATAAATTCCAAAGCTTTAAATAACATTGAAAATGCTGTACAATCTTTTGATTGGACTCTTGTATATCAGAGCTCAGATACCAACAAATATTTACAATTAAACTACTCCTGCCTATCTGAATAATTTTAAATATAAAACAAAACAAAATAATAAAAAACTGGCTGACAAGTGCTATTATGAATCAATTAGACAGACAAAACAAACTCCTCAAGTACATATATTACTTATTACCTGTTGTGTTCCTGAAGGATCCACATTGGGGACATTATTGTTACTGATCTGGATTAATGACCTAAGTAACATGTCCCCAGATGTTTTATGTATACATTGTGCTTATGACACAAGTTAACTTTGCAAAGACAGTTGTGTTGATACCGTAAAACTTAAAGTCAATAATGCTCTTAATGATATCATTAAATTGTTTAATACTAAGAAATTATCTGTAAATATTGAGAAAACAAACTATACGGTATTCCGATCGTGAAAAGTAGAGACTTTTTTTGTGACTGTTGATATTGATGGCAAAAATTGCAAAAGGCTGATATTGTTAAATTCTTAGGAGTCTGGTTTGTTAAAGACTTAAATTTGAAACGAGATATATAATATTTTTTTTGAAAAAGATAAGTAAGACTCTTTGTATCTTGAAAAAAAATTAAATAAATCTTGAAATAAATGGTCTAATTCAGTTATACAATGCTTTAGTCTATCCGTACGTCCTTAATTGCTGTACAAAATCGGTGATTATATATTCAACATCTCTGGAAAATATTGATGAATTAGTACCAAAGAGTGGCAAGAGGCTATGCAAAGTGCGCATGTTATAGAATGTACTGATGAACGAGTGGCGATCCATCACATATTAAACATACATAAGCCTTTCTTAAAATGGAGAACTGGATGCATACGATGCCTCTGTACTTGTATTATCTTTATGTCTTATTTTGTATACGTGAGTGGGGGTCGTGAGCCTGAAATTAAATCATTGATTGAAATTGAATCGAATTAATACTACAGCATGCATACATTGATAGAAGCATGTGCGCCCATTCAACGTATCTAAAGAGGAAAATTTCAAATTTCTAGGTTCAAACAAAAGCAAATTTTAGTTTCAAAACAAATTTGAATGGGTAACAGGTGTGCCTAGATAAATCTTTCCCACACGTAGAAAGAAATTGGAAGTAACCTAATAAAACGCAATAAATAAAGAGACGGACCTTTCTCAATTTGTGTTTCTAACGTATTGTAGCATGCACTCAGACTTGACCGCCAAAACACTTAAATCGTATTTAGAAGTCCGGGTTTTCAACTTAAAGAAAACGGTTAAATATCTGTTCAGTTTGAGTCATGATAGGAACTCGATTTCGATCAGTGTCGATGTAAGAATCCATGCAGACGGTATCTTATATTTGTTTTCAGAAAACGCACGGAAAAGCTCAGACTGCTATAATTAAGAGCATGCACACATTGGCAGAAACTTGCAGGCCAATTTGGCACTATCTAACAAGAAAAATTTGAACATCATCTAAGGTGGAAAATTTGAAATTTCTTGATTGAAACATTGTCCTATTCTATATCAAAAAATACTTAAGGGTAACGGGCATGCCTAGGGCTACAAAAATCTTTCTCCTGTCGTAGAAAAAAATACCTATATTGGGACCCAAATTGTTTAATCCAGTAAGATGATTGTCACACAGTAAGAGACTCAGGCCTGCACAAAAGTATGCACAGACTGTTAAATTTGGAAAGGATTTATCATATAAATGTATCATAAATAATTCAATTTAGACACCTAACATTAATGAAGGTTAAATCTTTCAATATGCTATCATACAGGGCGACTTAAATAGATACATAGAGTAAAATTGTACCAAAACAAAAAAGGCATTCGGAGAAATTAAAAAAAAATCCAAAAGACAAAAAACAAACAGAGGAACAAAACACAAACAGAACAAAACACAAAATACACGAAGAAGCAAAAAAAGGGGACAACAAGAGACCACAAGTCCCTGCACAGACATTCTACTGACATGGCTAAGGGACACGTATCAACGGCAGAGATATGGGACTTCTCAGTTGATATACTAGCCAAAACATCATGAACTATTGTATTTCGTGGTATCCCTAACTTCGTGTTATTGTTATCTTTTATCAAACTGAGGGAGTGAATCGGTGTCCCTTTTTCTACATTCAATGAAGCAATTCCTACACAAGACACTTTTTCTCAGTACCACGAATTGAGAGTAAAATACCTATGATGCGAAATTCAACAACAACAATTACGTCAAAAGTGGTGGAGTATTATATAGGCCAAGGCCTCCAGAATGGGATTGACAATGCTAACTAATAGCATGCACTGTGAAAGTCAAAATATTTACGAAATTTAAGTTTAAGACAGTGCAAGTTGACATTGTCTCATAAGTATACACCCCCCTCCGAAAAAAAAGTTTTGAAAAGTAAAGAAGTATGTTACAATGAAAGTAACCAGTCTCACCACATTATCTCATGTGTATACCTTTGTACACAATCCAACGTTCCTGCAAGAGGAAAAATTAAAATGTCTTATATACTGACCGCAGTGGTGATTAGTATGTCAGTAGTCAGTTAATATAGCTATGCATGCTCTTGACTAAAAATAACGGTTCATATGATACAGATATTGACAACAACGCATTAAGCACAGACCGCTTAACTGCCTTGTAACTGATTTCACTGAAATTACATAAATATAGGAACCTATGTGGATTTTTCTGGCGATCAGGACAGGGTATTACTTATTACAGTTTTGGAAGGAAAAAAGTAATGATAAAGTGTATGGGATTAAAAGTAGTCAGCAAAATTTTCCGCAGAAAATAAAACTGTGACATTTCAGACCCACACTATAAGTCATTTATTCAACCATTCATACATTTTTAGTTTCTGGCAAACTATGTTAGAGATACCTAACCTCCGACAAGATACTTTCATGTTCGTTTGGTAAAGCTAAATTAATATATTGCTTCGCAGTTAGACAAACATTTTAGCCACTTATATAAAACCCCGCCAGTACTTTCGGACATGTATCCACTATCTAAGTACCTTTCTCCCCTAAGTGCCAGCTTTCACTCAACAGGGGCACTTGGCAGGTCCGACTAGTGGTACCACTTAATAAGTAGATTCGGGGCGACTTCAGTGTCTGACACAAAATCAGTAATCTAGGCTCAACGCTGCCTACAACTCCTAACCGTATAGCGTCGTATTTCCATTTCCAGGTAATGCTCACTTTGGAAAAGTTCCGTTATATTGTACGTTACATTCATTTAACACATTAACCTTCCCTTAACACTAATCACACATATATATTGGATACTACTTCTTCAAAATATCGAATCGGGACTAACCCATGAAGGCTGCCATTTTGAAAATTATGGATTCCGCACCAAATGGTTAGTTATAAATGAGGATAGTATTGGGACGATCTGGGGGAGGGTTTATAATACATGCAACCAAAAGTATATATTTTGCAAATGTTTCAGAGCATCAATAATGATATGATATATGCTGTGCTTGCTATTCACTTTGCAATCCGAAATAAATGTATTTTTGTGCGGTATTGCACAATGTTCAAAATGGCGTTCACCGGTGTGCTGGTTGGTTCAAGGTCTATTGTGTCGCATTTGGATTTGTAACTGACTATAAGAACTTCTTCAGACAGAACCGAGCAGGCAGACTAGAGTCAAGATACTGAGTCATTCTAAAAGTACTTTAACGACCGTTTGCCCTGATAACTCAGAGAACAGACATCGGGAATCTAGCGAAATATAACGATAACGATCACCGAACAAGCGGGGCTATGCCCTTTGCTGTTTCGCAGAACAACTGTAGCTGTACCTTATTGAGCTTTGTGTTGCTTTGCTGTTTCCCCGGTCAGAGTTACCCTACCCCCCCCCCCCCCCCCGACAAATTGAAATGTAATGCTGTGTTTGAGTTGACTTCCCTGCAACGTAACGGCACATGACGGCCGCTTTCTCGATAAAATCTTTCAACCCGGGTTATGGCTATGCTGTTTCACAAAATACCGTGGCTATGCAGCTATGCTCTTTCCGCGGCCTAAGGTAACTCATCACTGCAGACACGTTGAAATAAACTGCTGTGTTTGCGCTGACTTTACTGCAAAATAACGGCATACGACAGCCACTTTCTCGATAAAATCTTTCAGCCAGGGTCGACCAACTTTGATAAGAGAAGGGCGGCTTGAAACGTTTTTTTCGTGTTTCATAAAAGTTGCTCAGGGTTGGGACTTGGGCCTTTTCAGTGGGGTCGGTCGGGTTATCGGAACCACACACAGACACACACATACACACACATACACACACACATACACACACACACACACACACACACACATATATATATATATATATATATATATATATATATATATGTGTGTGTGTATTAGGCCTTAGGTAACTTGGACATCGTCGAAACCTGACAGGTATGTTTGAAATAGATGTTATTTGCCCTTCTTCACATTACATGTACCTCCTTTGTCTTTGACGTCAATGGAATTTGTTACGTGGGTACAGCATTCGATGGCACTTGTTTTACATTAAATAACTGGAATGAAAGAGTTCATTTGTACATGTTATGTTAGCACTCTTCATTCATAAGCTTTGTCGGCAAATCTAACTGCTTTCTCAAATTTATAACATACATAGCTAATAGACATCTGATTTTACAAATAGAATGTTGATGGCTTGATACAGATAGTAAATGCATATTTGTTACATCATATGTATAACATGTTTAATATAAAGGTTCTAACGCTTTCCCAGTGAGTTGTTTATGTCTAGGCTTATTGTGGAGGACATGCAATGCAAGAGCTGCATAATTGACGGTTTACGATCGTATACCTGTAATACCTGTACCGAAGTGCTAAAAACATGGGTTCTTGCATACGGCTTACAGCTGAACTTTCTTAGCCTCTCAAACCGCTGTGGTTAAATTATCATCGTCAAAGTGGTAGCAATTAATGCTTGTGTAACTAGGAAAGATGATTTGCTGCATAGCAAATCAGTGTGTGTGTCTTCAAAGCATATTGGTATGGCAAAGTACAACTATTCCATAAAACAGGAGTAGAAGTTGGAATGGCATCTCTATCTATTATAGCTTTGAAGTTATTCAAGATTTAAAATTTCTAATGGTGCTATTTAGCAATTTAAATTGCTACAACTTTTATTTTTAATTTATTAGGTGATGAGGGGCCAATGGTCAACAACCCCCTAGTAAAAGTTGGAATGACATCTCTATTATACTGTTGAGGATATTCAAGATAGAAAATTTCAAATGCCCCTAATTTGCATAATTTTAAACATCTTCATTTCTCTGTATAAGACAGTCACACTCCTTGTATGGAGGTACAATCATGCCAAGTTTGGACTTTCTATGTATAATAGTGTCCGAGAAAAGTGTCGGACAAATTTGCTGTATTAGAAGAAAGAAAGAAAAGAAAGAAAGAAAGAAAGAAAGAAAGAAAAGAAAGAAAGAAAGAAAGAAAGAAAAGTGTGTGTTGACACACACACACACTTTCATAATAGAATGCATGAGCAGGGATCTTGAGCATTTCCTGGACTGTGTAATTGTATATAAATAATGTAGCCCAAAATGTTTTCTTTAAGAGCCACTGAACTGACTGGTGTCCAGAAAGAAAACATTAACTTATAATTAAATTACCAAACATACATAGCCATTCAATCAATGCAGCCAATGTTTATACGACAAAATTAACCCATTCAGTGATGAACCCAAAGGATATGCTCTTTGCTAATTCTTTCAAATTTGCATTGCTAATACAATGTGTGAAACAAATAAAAAATGTCAGAATATCACAAACCACGTGCAAATATTATATTCTATTATGATTGTCAGAAATTTTAAATCAGAACCCCCTCATTGAAAAGATAAGAATACTCAGTATATCCCTTTGATACAAATTTTACTGACAGTAAATGAATACGTCTGTCCTGAGCGAGTCCAGGGATGCCGCATTTTCAAAGGGTCATTCTGATGTCACATCTAGTAAAATATATACCATGATTATGGCTTGTTTGCAGTTTAATTGAGATGTGACACCCCTGTAAAAATGTCCCACAGGTTTTACGATGTTGATAAAGGCTGTGGATTATGAGTGAAATCTATTGGGGGTAATAAAATATACATAAACTTAAGGAGGAAAGGGTAGGGTTTATTTTGATGTGGTTACACTTGCCTGGACTTTGGAATAAGCTAGCCATTTGATACCAATCATTCACTGTCACTGGTCATGTGTGTTTGGTGGGGTGGCAGACACATAGCAGGGCCAGCTCCACAGTAAAATGGTGTCCCTTCAGCTGGATTGTTTTGTAAAAAAAACCAATTATTTGACGCGACAAAAGTGAAAATAAAACCCATATAAATGTCTACAGCAGCACCCATGTGGACCTGTTTACAAACACCACTAATTATAGCAGCCGGGTTGAGTGGCAGGGCAAAGAGGTCAGTGATAGGCTGTTTGGCCTACCGGCACTGTGGTCACACCTAATGAGACGGCCCCCAGAGCTCAAGTTAGGTGGAATGCACTGTTTTTTAGATATTGAAGATTTAAAACTTTAATTAGCCCTTATTTGCATAGTTTTGAAAAGCATGACTTCTCATTATAAAAAGGCCTGACTTTATCTATAGAAGTATAATTGTGCCAAGTTTGGAGTTTCTACGTGTTATACTTTTCAAATGAAATGTCGGACAAATTTGCCTGTAAAAAAAGAAAGAAAGAAAGAAACTAGGAAAGATGATTTGCTGCATAGCAAATCAGTGTGTGTGTCTTCAAAGCATATTGGTATGGCAATGTACAACTATTCCACAAAACAGGAGTAGAATTGGAATGGCATCTCTATCTATTATAGCTTTGAAGTTATTCAAGATTTAAAATTTCTAATGGTGCTTTTTAACATAATTTAAATTGCTACAACTTTTATTTTTAATTCATTAGGTGATCAGGTGGCAATGGTCAACAATCCCCTAATAGAAGTTGGAATGACATCTCTATTATACAGTTGAAGATATTCAAGATTGAAATTTTCAAATTCAGAAAGAAAGAAAGAAAGAAAGAAAGAAAGAAAGAAAGAAAGAAAGAAAGAAAGAAAGAAAGAAAGAAAGAAAGAAAGAAAGAAAGAAAAGTGTGTGTTGACACACACACACACTTTAATGATAGACTGCATGAGCGGGGATCTTGAGCATTTCCTGG
>OZ026617.1:73277941-73385441 GCA_964020975.1 Hermodice carunculata
ATTAGCCCTCATTTGCATAATTTTGAAAAGCATGACCTCTCATTATAAAAAGGCCAGACTTTATCTATAGAAGTATAATTGTGCCAAGTTTGAAGTTTCTACATATAATACTTTTCAAATGAAATGTCGGACAAATTTGCCGGTAAAGAAAGAAAGAAAGAAAGAAAGAAGAAAGAAAGAAAGAAAGAAAGAAAGAAAGAATTCCTAGAAAAACAGAAAAGTGTGTGTCGACACACACACACTTTAATTAATTATTTTTCTCTTATCTTTGTCTTTTGTCTCCTACATGTAGCCATATATGCTAATTGTTTGCCCTGTATTGATCATATGCTACTTTTTGTACAAAATATTTGGTCAATAAAAATTGTTCGTATTTTTGTAATTCGGTCAAACTTACGTCATGTCACATGAAAACTGATAAGCTCTGGTTACAAATTTACATCACAATACATATGCAAGTTGTCTGTAGTTTGCCTTGTCTTTACATCGCCGTCGTCTGCAAATATGGCTGGAGAAGAGATAACTTTGCTTGAACTTCCTTTTGAAGTCGTAAAGAATTCAGCTGGTTTTTCTGTGGACATGGGTAAGCTATTTCTTTCGTCATATTAATGTACAGAACCAGTATCCAGCATTCAAATAACGAGGGAAAGTGACTGCCAAAGCTGTGCCAATTTTAGTGTTTGTTGATATTTTGTGCAGTGTTTTAGCCTTATAATTCGTATTTTCACGAGCAAAATATACTCCTGCTGAAAAGAACGCCACTTTGGTATTGTGGAAGTATTGTGTTGGGTCTGTAATACCATTTCATTTAACGGTGCATCCTCCTGGCTATTTCCTGCCTCAAAGGGGCTTGCTCCTGTGAAGGCTGCTTCCTGGCATCCTTTCGAGACCATAAGGGGTGGGCCTCTGACGACGAGCACCCAGCAATAGCGAAAGACAAGTGCGAATCTCTTGGTTTGTATCAATAAATTAAAGTCAAATGCTGCCTACCACAACGATAGCGCCATTGCGTGCATAAAACTCATTGCTGAAGTTCATAATTACACTTTTCTTTTTCTTCTTTTTTTTTTTTTTTTTTTTTTTTTTTTTTTAACTGCAAGAAACACTCAAGAAACATTCATATTTTACATTTTGTATAATGCAGTTGCTAGTACAGAGCGGCAGATAGCGGTAGTGGGCGACAGACAGCGGCATACAGCGGCGAAAGGCCTTCTGTCGCCGACTACCGCTGTCTGCCGCCAACCACCGCTGTCTACCGATGAACTCCAGAAGTTTCAATTGGATATCAGCGGCAGACAGCGACGGTCGGCGGTAGACCTGCCGACCGCCGCTGTTCACCGCTGTCTGCCGCCCAAATGCTGCATAAGCGGCCGAAAAAAAATACTAGAGTGTGTAAAAGGCCCTTATATGTAAAAATGATGGTATAGGTAAAAATCGGCGCGATTTCTGATAACTTTTGTTGCATATGTAAAAAGTATGCTAACCACAAAAAAAGTCTTCGCTTTGGTCTGCCATACTTGGCTCAGTTCAAGATGATGAAGATTTGTTTTGCTTACTTTCCATTGAGTACATACTACTACGTCAGCTAAGCACGGTTTCTGACCCCCTCCCTCCCCTTTTTAACTTTTGCTTCACACTATGACCTACAGATCAGCACTGTTATGACATATCAATTAGTGCTATTGCACTTTAAAGCAATCCATTAAAAGTATATTTTGTCTTGTAAATGCACTAAAGACACTTTGTTAGATAGGGTTATTTCTTTTGGATATTCCCCTGTTGACGTTATTCTGAATAGGGCCAATAAGTAGGGTTACAGTAACCGCTATTTGGATGAAAATGGAGTTGTCGACTCGCTTTGCTACTGATTATATCATGAAAACTTTGTCAAGCGAGTACCTGCTGGCTGGGCTTCTGACCCGGGCATTCTAATTCACATTTTTACTCGGGGGAGTGCTTGGTTTTATCCTCATAGTTTTTGTATGTTTATATGTGTACGTATATGTATATGTGTATTTGTATGTACATGCACGTATACCTATATATGTAGGTATATGCCTATGTTTGTATCAAAGCTACCATGACATCACTCTACTTCGATCTTTGTATCCATACAATTAGTTAGATGTACCGTTTTAATTTTCCCCATTCCTGGGGGTTCGATAAATTATTATTATTATTATTTTTATTATTATTATTATTATTATTATTATTATTATTATTATTATTATTATTATTATTATTATTATTATTATTATTATTATTATTATTATTATTATTATTATTATTATTATTATTTTTATTACTATTATTATTTACAACTAAAAAGAACGCGATTCCAAGCAAATCTGTCTTGTACGTGTTGATAGAAACAATGGATGTGCCTACGGGTAAATGTAGCACAAACATATATAGTTGAAATTGACCTTCCTATACCTTCTTTCCAGTCGTTCAACGTTTGAATTTTGAATTTGTATATTAGCCTATAATAAATCAAAACGCCACCACGCATTGCCACTGTCCATCGGATGCAAATATACGTCCACCATGAATTTTGGTTTTCAACATCGAGGCTGAATTCATAATTATGGTACGAGGAATAGACATCAATTAACTCAATTGCAACATCAAAATAAGTACTTTTGTCAGAGTATTCTGCATATTGGACCTAATTTTTATAATTATATACTCGAGAATATTGAAAGTGCTACCTCTTTTATTTCCTTTAAAAGATTATTATTATTATTATTATTATTATTATTATTATTATTATTATTATTATTATTATTATTATTATTATTATTATTATTGTTATTGTTGTTGTTGTTGTTGTTGTTGTTGTTGTTATTATTATTATTATTATTATTATTTTATTTATCTATTATTTCTTTATTTTTATCTATTTTATTTTTTATTTTTGGCTACAAGATAGACATATTGATATTCATTCTTTGATTTTTCGTCATAGAGAAACAAACACTAATTCCAGTGAGCCCTGGTGTACCAATTTAGTTTAACTTATTCCTTCTATATCTTGTGTTATATATTGTTATTGATTTAGTTTGATATGGTATTGGTTTAAGTTTGCAATCTATTGGATGGCGGCACAAGGCACTGCCTTCATGCCATCCCTCAATAATTCTATTCTATGTAGGTTTCTTTTTCTATCACTCTGATGAAAATAAACAATTACTTACTTATACATTACGGTCATACAAATTTAACTTTTACATACATTTAGATAAAACTGATTGTTTAATGGCACTTATTTGCATGATTTTCAACATTTTGACTCGTCAAAACCAAGTGGTTTCTTTTGCGCCAATGGAAATGTAGTTATAACAGCGAGCGGCCACCTACCTTGAAACATCTTAAAGCTCCGTAGAACAAAACAAAACAGGGCGTTGTGCGTTCTAGTGAAGGCTTAGCCACCTCCTAATGTTACGTGCCTAAGCTATAAGTCGTACAATAACGTCATATTTTTCAGTTTAAAAAATAAGCAGCAGTTCATCTGTTGAATCTGTATGCAACTTATGAAATAATTTCTAATCAGGTTTATCAGTTGAACGCCAGCAGCGTAAATAAAAATGAGATGTAAGTGGGTGGGCTGATCTCTGTGCACAGAAATAATGTTAGTAATATAACAGAGCCAAAACAAATATGTAATGCTTTCCTTTAAAACTTGTTAATAACTTTGTACACTGTGTTTACCATTTGAACAAAGGGATGGGCAGCTATTAATAAGGCAATTGTGTCTGTAAGTCATACTCTTTTATTCTTTTCACTAAAAGGTGTCGAATCGTCCCCCCAAAAATGGACTTTATACATTAAAAATACGATTTCGTTTGATTTTCAACCCAATTACGTTACATTTTCATGAAATCAGGTAATTGAAAGCCAAACGGAAATAACGCAATGACAGCGACCGTTACGATGTGGCCTCTATATCGCATTTTTGTTATATTTTTTGTTCACCAAAATGCGCACAAAAATACATCACAGCTGTACGAGATATATACAAATCAGTAAAAATGCATGGACACTGTATGTGCAAAATAGTATTTCAGTCCTTTTTTCTAATGCATCCCTGCGTTTTGTACACGATACCTCTCGTGTTTTTCCTTTATCGAATTGCACTTGGTTTAATTGATCCCTATATTGATAAATTATTAATATGAATGATGCACATTGCTGAACAAGGCAGTGACCGAATTAATTCCCACATAGCCCTTGCGCGATGTACGGTTCCAAAAACAAAAAAACAAAAACAAAAAAACACACAAAAAACAGGTCAATCAAACAAAAGCCTGTCAAGGGTAATACCCAGTACGGTTCAAAAGAAAAAAAAACAGGTCAGTCAAACAAAAGCCTGTCAATGGTGATACCCAGTAGAAAAATATAAAACGTCGTGGGGGGAGGGGGAGAATGAACTGAAAAAGGGGCAGGTAGGCGGCCTGGAAGGCTTGAACCCTTTATTCTACATGTTTTCTTTTTATTATTATTATTATTTTTATATTTATTATTATTATTATTATTATTATTATTATTATTATTATTATTATTATTATTATTATTATTATTATTATTATTATTATTATTATTATTATTATTATTATTATTATTATTATTATTATTATTATCATCATTATCATTATCATTATCATTATCATTATCATTATTATTATAATTATTATTATTATTATTATTATCATTATTATTATTTTGCCAAATATAGTGGGTCAAACTCTACGTTTTGCAAAAAATGGGGGTTCAAAATGATCGTTTTGAAAAATGGTGCTTTCCACACATACAGCGCCAAAAAGGTTAGCCTTGTCATTTGTACAGTTTTGCAAGAAAAAAAATTACTACATTTTTCTCTCATCTGAGAAAAGGAGGCTGGGGTCATTTTCCTACCTGGTTGCATCAAACAGGGGGTCAAAACCCTACATGGGGTGGAAAATTTGGGGGTCATTCCCGTGGTGCCTAAATACGTACATCCACACTTGGATTACCTCCCCCCCCCAAGCCTCACCCCCTGGGGAAAAAAGGTCGATTTCGGGAGGTGTTCCTGACCGTTTTTATATACTGCTTTGTAAAGGCTGACTCCCATTGTTAAGGATAATGCAATTTTACTTTAAAACGCGTCTCGAAAAAAAAATCGCCCTTGAATCTGCTCAACGACCCCATGTCCCAGCCCATTTTAGCACTTTCTTCCGAAAACATTGTGCCAATAAGATGAATTCATATCTAAATGCGGTCCTAATCTAACACCTATTATGCAAAAGAAGGAACAACCTGCATCAGGGCAGATCCATGTATTTAGCATGGTCAAAAGTACTTTCTCAACAAAATTAACAACACAAACACCCGATAAATGTATTAACATATATTTGAAATATAAAGTATGCCTAAATTGATTAGAAATGGGCTCTCTTTTGGTTGAAAAGGTGTTATATCAGGTGTTCAAATGAACCACCTGAACCCCCATGAACCACCCCGCTCGGCTTAGGTATTCCACTCACAAAAAAAAGAAGAGAGAGAAAGAAAGAGGGAGAAGAGAGGATTTTTCCAAGGAGTTCCACCCTAAAAAGAATATAGCCAATAATACTTTAATGTGCAGTGTTACAAATATATTTATTAAAATTGGATTGTTACCTGTACCTGTGATAGTTTTGGAGGTATTCAAGTTTTAAGTTTTCAAATGACCTTGATTTGCATAATATTCAGAACCATTGAACCTCTATACAAAAAACCTCAAGACTTCAGGTATAGAAGTGTAATTATGCGTAGTTTGGAGTTTCAACGTATGATACTTTCCAAAAGAAATTTCGGACAAAATGAAAGAAAGAAAGAAAGAAAGAAAGAAAGAAAGAAAGAAAGAAAGAAGGTAAGAAAGAAAGAAAAACAACGTGTGTGGTGGCACACAGACATAATGAAGCATACATGTAGCCAAATAAATTGGTGACTGATTCATCAAGGAACACAATTGTAAGCGTCATAAACAAAAAATCTACCTCGCGACTGGGCTACACCCCAAACCCTTCCCCACTCACTCTCCACATGCTGCCCTGCAGTTCCACCTTCAAGTTTTCTGAACCAAAACAAATTCTGACCTGGTTGCGGGCCTGATACACTTGACTTTATTGATCCTTATATTGATGAATTCTTAATAGGGACAGCGTACATTGATTATAAATATACAATGATCGAATATATTCACCAATGGCCTTTCCACGATGTACGGGTCAAAAAATGGGTCAGCCCGAACAAAAACCGTAACATCCAAATCTGCGCAAAAATAGTACAATCATACGTTTTTTCACGCATGTTCACATTCTCGGCTTTTGCATTTCAGATATTCAATTGAAGTTTTATGTTGTGTTTTTGTTAAACCGATGTTAAAATACTATTTCGTTAGCAGTAGTATTGTTGACATTTTTAATTTTGTGGGTTTTGCGTCATCACCGAAATAAGAATACAACGAAATTAAGCGAATCTGCATTGTTTTACTAAATTATTTCTCGTCTTCAAGTCATTCTGGCATTTTAGCTCGTGAATACGGCTGGGAACATGGCTATTGCAGGAGAAGCAACATATGAGCTTCCGTTCGGATTAGTGAAAAGCCCTGGTGGCTTTTCGTTTTAACATATTTTCTTAATACATTACACATAAAATATGGTTCACTAGACTTATTAACAATGGGGGAAGATGGCATTGCGCAATTGGAATCCCTGTTTCAGCAGAAGGGCCAAGGTTCATAGGACGTAGTAGAAGATAACAAGTGGGGAAGACTTCTATTTGAACAAAACGCAAAGTGGGCATGGATGGAGGAATTATATTGGTTTATAGGTTTAGGGCATCTGATCAGAACCTTCAGGATCAGTATAGAGCCTGCAAGTGCAGATGTGCGTGCACATTGCGATCGTGAATATATTTTTTTCCACTTAAAGGCCAATAGAGCACCATGTGCAGACCGCAGGCCCACATGGCAGGGCCCCGCAAGATGGCGTTCAGCTCAGAACATATGAAAACTTAACCTGGTGTGGCTTTTTTTTTTTTTTTTTGCTTTGTTTTGTTTTATTTATTTTTTTTTCGGTTTTTTTTTTTTTTATTGTCCTTTCCTTTAATTTACATTTAGAAAACTTTTCTTCTTCAGTTTACCAGCATACGCACACAGTATGGGGGCAGCAAAGATAACTGGATCGAACCAAACATATTTAATGGCTGCTGAAACTAACATTAGCACGATTTCTGTTGTACTAGCTGGTTCCAGGACCAGTGGAACAGTCCAGCTTTTCCTTTACAGGAGGTGGAACATGCTTATCCGATCGTCGTAGTACGGCAACTTTCAATTTATTTTGGCACCGTCTGTCGCTGGTTTGCATTTATTAATCTTGAATTTTGATCCTTCATACCACACCACTTGTTTACAGCGACTGCTTTATGGCCCCAAGCTTGGTCAAAATGATAAGGGACTATTCAGGTTTCCAATTAGGATTTGTTCGAGGTAAAATTTCCCTTGGTTGGGTTGAAGTGAAAATCGAATTCTCCCCTCCAAGATTGTTTATATGATGTGGTACTACTAAAGCTGTTCAACCATACAAACTACAAGTGCACATTTTGGGACGAATGTAGGTATCATTTCCAACAAAAACTATTACAATGAATGAGCCTATCACACACGTGGCATCTTCATATTGTAACCAAGAACTATTATAGCAATTACCAATGGCAACTATCGTTTGCATGCAGGTGGTTCTGCGGCCAAGGTGGTTTACAGGGACAAACGTGATTGGGACTTCGAAAAGAATGAACCAAGGAAGGTAAGCTGCTTTACACACACACACACACACACACACACACACACTCACACACACACACACACACACACACACACACACACACATATATATATATATATATATATATATATATATATATATATATATATATATATATATATATATATATATATATATTGTCCATTTAAAGACTGGAAAGTACTATTGAAATTTACAAAAAATGTGATGGTTCGTGTTATGCAGTTTGTTTGGGGCATGTTGACTTGATGAGCTTCCCGCTGAAAGAGGGTTCTAAGAAACAGATTGTATCGTGATTCTAACCCTTCTGTCTTTTATCATTTCAGATCAATGGTCATTTTGCTCACGTGCGTTTCTTCATGTGTGCACGGGAAAAACGAAACGACATGATAAATTACATCAAAGAACATTGCCACATAACGCACAAACCGGGTTCCGACATTTTGATTTACACTACGGGAATAGGAAGCCACGAATATGGCAAAGAATTCGGATCAGCCTTCAATGTCATGTAATAAAGTCCGGTTCTTGAACGTTCTCTGCTTATTGCTTTAATTCAATTATATCGCGTACAAACAGATTGCTTGCAAAGCAGACCAGGTTTCGTGTAACTACACTTGGTCTGCCCTTTGTCGGCAGAATTTTATACACAGTAAGGAAAACAAAACTATACTGTGATCCTCCCCCTTGACTGTAAGTTTATCATTATCACCTAGACCAGTAGCAGCCTCTGGTCCCTGGTGGACTGGTGCCTGTTACCATGGTAACCATACTCAGCTAATTAGAAACTCAGTCACTTTTCCAACGCTAAAACAGTGACCTTGTCAAAGAAGAGTAGCCCCCAGCGTGGTACACAAATAACACAGCTTGGGTCTCCTTCTGAGACAAACAAACGGATGCCTCATTAATATGTTTCTTTCGATTTTTGTCTTTAAACCAAATAAATTAGGTTCTTTTAAACAGTTACTGTGATCGTATCCCCGCTTTCAAATGTTATTGTGCTGCATTAAGTGTATGAATCACATAATAACATGCGCTTATTTTCTTCATGTGCCCAGACGTAATAAGGGAGAGCAAGAACAGCAGCTTTTGCTGCTTTCCCGTAGAGGGCATTTCAGTCAATAGGGCTTGAGTTGTGCATTCCCATTCCTTTTCATTGTGATTTTCAGCTTAATAACTTTAAAACCATTCTGTGTAGAAACAGCAAAATTTGTGTGGTACAATTATGTACATAGCTGAAATGTTCACATAAACTTTAGTCACCCAGCTTTTAAAGTAGTCTTTTACTTTGAGGTTAATTTAACATGCAATCCAATGGGAATACACATCTCTGGCCCTGAAGAATTGTGTGTATTGCATTGTGTATTTAGCTGAATACTGAGATAATTGGCAATTGTGACCTTTCTTATTTTAACCATATTAATTTTGCCTGATAAATGCGCAAAGATGAAAGAAATGGTGGCCGTCTCGCTGTCAAACGAAATAATCTTTCAATCCTAGATCTAATCATAATTGAAAGAGTGCATTTTTACCTTAAGAGTTTACTTACTTGAAAATTTACAGTACAAAGTAAAGAATACATACCATTTATTTTCTGACGCAAAGTAATTTTTTTAATCATACGGTCATGGCAGGGGATGTTTGCCCTAAAGAATATCATAGTCACTTTGGTTGGAATTGCTTACCTCTATATAAAAGAACTGTATGCGTATAGTGTCATGCTGTTCATAATCATGTAATTTTTATGTCCCTGGTAAGTTCACAAGTAGCTTCTATGTTAACTATTAAGCCATCCACGTAATTTGATATTTTTACTATACACTGCTATACAAGTCACCACCGTATATTTTCGCGTAATGTGTTCAATGGTGCATCAGCGCCTTGAATGAATTTTTATTACAAATACTATAGCATTAACAACAATGATATTCTGTACTAAAATACAACACAACATATTGATACACACGCGCAAAACATAAAGTACATCCATCTGTGCCATGTACCACAGTGAAATGAACTTCAATTTTAGCAAACTGTGAATGCAAATTAACGATTACAACTGTCACAAATCACAATGATAAGTGGCAAAAGAGCAATCCTTTATGTACAAATTTATAATTCACTTCTCACTTCCACGGTTTCCTGTATGTATTTGGTCATTTCCAAAGACGTTTCAGGATCACCAGAGGTCATTAACATTTTTAATTTCTCTTCGATGATATCAATGATATTTCCAATTTCTTTACACATATCACATATTCTTTTGAGTTCGAATACTTTCTGTGATCTTTATGTCTTCAAACCTTAATATTCAAGTTAAGGGCACTAATTCTTAATAGAATTGTTTCCTTATAGTCGTATCTTTTAGAACAACCAAAAATGTTTGCAGTAAAAATTATGACTAGAATATTGAGTAAATTTGCAATTTTGTCTAGATGAGATTGTAGTGCAAAATCATTGTGCAACTCGGTAA
The DNA here is from genome assembly GCA_964020975.1 of Hermodice carunculata. NCBI lineage: Eukaryota > Metazoa > Annelida > Polychaeta > Eunicida > Amphinomidae > Hermodice > Hermodice carunculata. The sequence continues at coordinate 73,288,235 of OZ026617.1, forward strand.
TTTATTTTCTTTTGATGGGTTTTGAATTTCATAGCAAAACTGGGTTTATGTAATGATATCAGCTCAGACTTGTATTTATATTCGTCAAATATCAATTTGGGAATGTAGTATGCAATTCTATACCAATTTTTTCTGACACTTTCCATAATATTTAGTGCATATGAGAACGCTCCTATCTCACTTGGTGCTTCAATATTACAAGTTTTTTAATTGACCCCGAAAAAAGTATTTTAGAAACATGTAAATAAAGTTCAATTACATTTCGAATTCAGTCTTGAAATAACTAGAAATATTTTTCGAAAGAAATGAATGTCGAGGAAGGCAGTAGGTAAGCACCCTATATTTCACAACCATTTAAGATGATTGGAGCATTTTTTTTTTGAAAAAGTGCAGATACAACATCGCCGATGGACGCTATTTTTAAATCTTCCTTGCCAGATACCCCTAAAGAGAATCGAAATTGTATGGATGATTTGTCATGCATATCCCTTAAAATTCTATACATAAATCTATCTCTATCAAAATTCAGGCATTTTTTTTTTACTTAGACCGTCGTGCCAAAATGTCTCTTAAGCGTTTTGAAAGTCAATAAAACACACAAATAATAATAATAATACCTGTTTACATACAATTTGGATGTATTTATGTATGACAGATTTAAAGACACAGAGATGGTCGTTCATGTGTCAATTTTCCATAAAACTTGTCTGATATTTATCATCATGTTGTTTCTTATGTTTCTTTATGCGCTTTTTAATGCTGTACAGAATAATTTAAATGTGCAGTTACTAAGTGTGATTCACCTGTATCTATTGGGATGAATCTAAAAATGAACCACCTCTGCGTATAATGGGCTAATTTGTAACATACTTTAAAAAATAATCCAGGCGTAAAAGTGAAAATCACTATTTTCTCAAGAATTGGGAGCAGGGTATCTTTGCCAGGTTTTATTATTTCATTAATTATGCCGTCTTTTCCTAGCAATTTTTCATTTTTCAAATCATTGATACAATTAGCTATTTATCTTCACCTATTCTAAAATCAAGCTCTGAAAATAATGAGGTAATGTACTCGTTTACAGTTTTTAAGACGTTTCTTTATTTTGGACTCTGTTTCACGTTTGAGCCGTCTGACATCAGCTCCGTAAAATGATTGAACAATGAAAGTGAATTTTTTTTCTGTTTTTCCGATGCATTTGTTTTTGGATAGACAATAATCTTGAATTGTTTGAGTAATTTTCCATATTTTGGGGGATTTACGCATTGAAACTTCCTCAAGGAGTTGATGATACTATTTCAAAATCACGCTCATATGTTTTACTTTTTTGGAAAAACACGTCGGGGAGCGTAATAGACATGCCGCATAGCGTAATGATGGGGTTCTCTGACAACTTTTGGGCAATCGCTTTCAGATTTCGAAAAAGAACTTGACAATTCTTGATAACTTATTTAAGTAGGGCCATCTTTTTCTTTCTTTTCGCAATGAGCTATATGTAGTAAAACTCCACTTACTTTAATAAATATGAGCTTTAATTCGTTTATCGCCGTATCAATATCCTGTTCGTTCTCTTGTTTATAGGTCTTTGGTCAGTAGATCAATATCGCATTTTTGCATGTGTCGACAGCAAACTTAACCATTGGATCTGAATTTTTTCCATTAAGGTGTTTAAGAAAGGGGGTCTAGTTCGTTTTTATACGTTTCTGATCCGTTGGCAATTTTTTAAGGGAAGTACTGCACACTTCACATCACACATCAGCATACAATGGTCAGAAAAGCAAGACGTCTAGTAAGCGATCATCGACCTTAGACAAGGGAAAACCGTGAAGCCAGCATAACAGTTTGTATATTTAAACCTAAACTGGCATACGGCTAAATAATGCCCGTTTTGTATGATGGTTTTAACTTGAAAACATTTTTCTACAAAAAAAGGATATATATATAAACAGACAGACAGACAAAGAAATTTTTTAATAGTTTTATCACTCACACAACTTTATTGCGCTATAATATATTTTTTCTAAATCTTTTTACTGCTCATACCATCCAAAAGTGACCCGATGAAAGTGACGTCTGCTTTAATGTTAAAACTTGACTTTCTGGTCGAGGAAAAATATTTTAAATTATAGACGAACCATACAAGGAAAGCATGAACCAGGTCATCAGATTCTCTGGCATAAATTGGACACATTGTACCAGATACATCCACGATAAGGAAAGCTGTTGAACTCAGTTTCGCTCTAACCATGCATCTTAATTTGAACTACAGGAAAATTTGTTTTTCATTTTATTCGGATAAAAACGCCAAAGATGATATATTACCTGGACAGGGCAATATTCGTTTCTTTGATTGTTTGGTTGCATCTTGTTTTTGTTTTGTTGTAGTGAATGATATCGTTTAAGTTGATTTGATCATTTTAATTCTTGTCTGTGTTATATTGTAGCCTTAAAAACCTGACAGAAATGGACTGTTTCATCAAGGCCTTTCGCTATTTGTCCAACAATATGACAGAAAACAAATTTCTACATGAAGTGCCAACCGGTGCCTTTGAAAAACTACGGGTGCAGGTGGAACGATTTCAGCCAATTCTGGAGGCAAAAGAAGGAGAACACTTCTCAGAAGCAAAGTTTGAAGGTCGAAACCAGAGTAAAGCAGATCAATTGAAAGCTACGGAGGCTCCCAAGAGTCCTAATCTTTCCAAAAGGAATGTTGATTCATTTGCTAAGCAAAACCAAGTTTTCCCGTGTCTGGTTGCTATGCTTGGTTCTGGTTTTGGTTTTATGCAGGTAATATTATTTTTGTTTAGAAAAGATATTCGAATGAATTGCTAATTAAGATAAAATCTGAATGCAGGGACTGTGGGTACTATAAAACAAAAGCGAATCGGTTGATTGAAAGCCTTTCATCAAATAATGTCAAACTAGTAAGTGTGGAGTACATCTAATAACGTTAAACTAAAGGAAAGTGAAAAAACATTAAGAGCAAACAAAGCTTATATTAGAAGATATGTAACGTCTGTTACATGCCAAGTGGAATATTTTCAAGTTAAGGAAACACATCGAAAGCAGTGGCTTCTGCAGTCACAAGAGTAAGAAGCCATTCGCGCGAGGCGCGGAGTGGGTTGTTATTCATTTTGAATCGAAGCCTGCAGCTTAGAGCGCCGTCTCCTTTTCAGACAGCGCTGTACGAGACAAAATTCGTATTTTGAACTTCATGTTGTTGAATAATTTTGGAAAACATTGAACTATAACTTCATTTCGATTTCCATGACAAGTGAGATCACCTAAAATGTCTGAACCTTGCTACCACAAATAGCCCCACAAACAAAAGAAAAAGTAAGCAACGGTTGAACTGAAAGCATTCAAGAATACACCACAACGAGGAACAATAGTAGCAAGATTTAATTGTGTCCTTGGTGTGCGTTTTTTTGAAAACAGTAACCATTCTAATTTGTCTGACTTTGTTAACAGTGAGTGGTTTCTTGTTTGTTTGTTTTCTTGTTGTTGTTGTTGTTTCCTACAGGTATACAATAATTTGGGTTGCGCTTTACTTGCTTTTTTGCAACAATTTGCCATCTTCGGGGAAATTTCGCTTGTGTTTCTTTTTATTTCTAAATTCGTGACTTTGGGTTAATCATTTACCTGTTTGAATATATCAGATTTGAATGATTTAAGTTTAAAAAAATGTTTTGACCCATTCAACTTAAAACGGTGGGTTGTAACCGCTCTGAAACTGCTAACATGAGATTAATTCTTCCACATTCGCTGATTTGTTTACATGGATGAATATTTGCTCATCAGAATAAATCATCAAATAGGAGACAGGGCCTCAATTTAGTCAGGTTTCAGGTTATTTGATAATATGAACAAATGTTTTTGTTCATAAGATCAATACAGTCTATTTGGTCACATGATCAAATCGATTTGATCATATGAAAAACCCATTTGGCCATAGAAACAAAATTATTACTCTCTTCTTGATCAGACGAAAAAATGCATTTGTTCATACGGTTAGATCAGTTTATTTATATGAACAAATATTTAATCATATGATCAAACATTGAATAAAACAAGAAACTGCGTTCCATAATATAATGTATGTTTATATTTGTAAATATATAATAAGGATATAAAATACACAGAGATAAGGCAGACACACACAATAGCCTGTATTCCTTGGTAAGCTGGTAGATGGATCTGATTGATTGATACCGCTGCGCTACTTTTGATTTGAAAAATTTAACGTTGGTCCCTAAACCACCGAAGTTGAGTCCCCATACTCTTTACGTAAAGTATCCTTGTGTGTCATTCCCTAAAAAAATATTCTGGTGGAAACACTCTGCTGGAAACTGTCCGAAAAGGTGTCACCTGAGTCATAAAGAGCCGTAACCAATACCTGGTGCGTGCGCAGAATTGGTAATGAACAAAACATTGTGTGACTCTACCGATCTACCTGCCTACCTATTTCTATCTGTCAATATAATGAACACATTCATACATGCAGAGTCATAAATATAGGTACCATGTATGTATACTGCTCACCCTGCAATGTCGAGAGACTCTCTATTGAACATTTCTTCTCACGATGACCAAGCCACTTGTTTTCAGTTAAAGCCTTTTGATCCTGAAATACTCTTTAAATCCTGTATCATTTTTTGGCAGGTGGAGGAGGACGGGACCTTTACCAAGAGAGAGTATTCGGCCAGAGGGGGCAGGTCGTTCCTTGGCCTAGGAAGTATACTTACTGGTGCCACGGTCAGAAACTCTCTCTCTCTCTCTCTCTCTCTCTCTCTCTCTCTCTCTCTCTCTCTCTCTCTCTCTCTCTCTCTCTCTCTCTCTCTCTCTCTCTCTCTCTCTCTCTCTCTCTCTCTCTCTCTCTCTCTCTCTCTCGCTCTCTCTCTCTCTCTCTCTCGTATATATACGCGCACAGAAACACTTCCATAGCCCCTAAATTGTGAACGGGTATACACACTATACTAGGACTCGTTGGTATTAGAAGCTAACTGGAAAATTAGTCACAGAACTTGCCCACTGGGAAATTGCTTCGTATGTAACGATTGATACATTTTATTCGTAGCATACATTCTGTACAATGAAGAAAATGGTTTTAAGTATCTTTTGTAAGCTTATGTATAGCTGAATATCACCGTTGTTTGTTTTGTCTAAATACCCATGAGTTGTTAATGGTATTGCATTAACATGTGGCTCAAGCAACAGCCGATCACAACTCCTTGGCTAGTGCCCTATATTTAATAATATAAATATTTAAACTAAACCTGTTTGTTACACAACACAGCATGTTACTTGTATTGCATTATCCATTTTCACATAAAACTTTTGGCAATTATCACGAATGGCACGGATTTCGTGGGCTTATTGTTTTCTTATAATGAAATAAATTTGTACACGTATGACTAGAGCTATGAAGAACTGATGAATATGGCTGAAAAGGGACAGGAAAGAAACGTTCATACCTTTACCGACGACTTCAATGTGCACAGAGGGGAAGATGACATGTATGCCCATGTGCCCCCAGATACTCTAGCCTTCTACTTTGGCAAAGGTGTCGGCAAAACTATCGGTACTGTCAAGTGGAGAGCCACGTTTTTACGTGATATTATATATATATATATATATATATATATATATATATATATATATATATATATATATATATATGTGTGTGTGTGTGTGTGTGTGTGTGTGCATGTGTGTGTGCATGTGTGCATATATACAGATGTCTCTCTCTCTCTCTCTATATATATATATATATACATATATATATATATGCATGTATATAAGATTATTCTCCAATTAATATCACCTGCGTAAACAAGCCCTTTTTATGTTTAAGACCAAGACTAATCTATACTCACGGCTTTTTTTCTTAATTTAAATTATAAACCCATTAAGACCATATTTTAGTACATTAAGAGGTTCTAACGCACACACACAGACATATATATATATATATATATCTGCGTATTTATTCACCAATGTATATGCATATTTGAACCTTTTTTTCTTATATACCACCTTGATGTCCATGTTTTCATGTCATTGTTTTTAGGTAAATGGTTGTCATCACACATATAATAAATTAATGCAAAGGGCTTATTTAGCTTTTGGGCTGATATGTTAGCAAATGTACCTTCTGCTGTGTACACACACACACACACACACACACACACACACACACACACACATATATATATATATATATATATATATATATATATATATATATATATGTATTTATATATATATGTATATATATGCATACATATATATATATAAATATATACATATACATATTACGTTTGTTACATACAGAGTGGAATGTTTATAAGTTAAGGAGAACAGCGAGCAGCTGTGGCTTCTGGTGTCAGGACAGTACGAAACCACGAATCGCGAGGCGCGGAGTGGTTTGTTATTCATTCCGTATCCGGATCATGCGGCTGAGAGCTCAGTCCTCTTTTCAAACAGTTTTGTACGAGATTAAATTCGTATTTTGAACTTCATGTTGTTGAGGGATTTTGGAAAAAAAATAAACTATGACTTTATTTCAATTTCCATAAAAAGTGATATCACCTAAAATGTCTGAAGCCTGCCACCGCAAATGACCCACATACAAAAGAAATTAGGCAATGGTTAAACTGAAAGTACTTAAAAATACACCACTGCTGGGAACAATATGACCAAGATTTAATTGCATCCTTAGTATACGTTTCTGAAACAGTAATAATTTTAATTGTTCATACTTTGTTAGCATTGATTCACAAGAATATACTCTTTACAGTGTATGCATCTCAGTGAATTAAGAGAAATGTCAATCACATTATATTTAAAACTCTGATCAACCGATGTGGATGATAGACTGAACAGATAATGGTAAAAAAAAGGTAACTGTGCTAAAGGCTCTGTACAGAAGAGGTTGCAACACTTGCGAAACGGCGAAGCTTAACAAAAATGACTGTTTGCCTATCTCATCTAATGCTGAATCTTTTCGAAGACAGCAAAACCATTTTTTTTCTAATTGTGACGCCAATGTCATGCTTAGCGTAGTTAATATTGTCCATGGAGGTTACACGTTACTTCTTTTATGTTACAAAATAATGAAAACAACATAAATACTTCATTAGCGTAACAAAATTTGGTATCTTTATGCCCATACGCGCCTTGTTTGGAAGTTGTTTGGTTCACTTATTATCAGTTGGGACTACGTATTTGTGTTTATTTACTTTGACCGCCGACTGGGTACTAAGCTTATTGCCTTGTAAGAAGCCATTTCTGCGTCCATTTATTCAAGCATTACTGAAGATCGCTCACCTCGAATGCGTGCACCCTTTGTGTTTTTACGCAAAACAACCAGCATGTTCACCTTCTAAGAGGAGGCAAAACCATGCCAGTACAATGCACACCATAGTATTTCTTCACATTGACTACGAAAGGTTACTTTTCCCACATATTTCGAGCAAATTTAATAAAAGTATTGCACACCAGTAGAGTTGCAAGCCTGTTTTTTGTTTCAAACTTAATGAAAATAAAGTTGAATATATTTTTGACACTCCACACACTTTAAACATTTCAAAATCTATTTCAAATGTAAAATCAGTTGTGCTTCATTTCGCCCGATATGCAGACGGGGGCCCGCCCTTCCCAGAACCAACAGACAGGATTGCGCACACGGTCTTGTCGTCACTTGAGTGAACGATGGAAGCTGTATCAATTGCCAAGACATAAAATAGTACACGTTAAACCAACATTTTTACCAAATTAGAACTGTTTATGTTTCCTCAGCTAAGTGTCTTAAAATCCGGTGAAATCTGCCGAAAGCAACGAGTGCACCGCCGTTTTGTGAAAATTCAACCCATTTGAGGGAACGCACTTGCACTACTTTCACGGCAAAACGAAAGCCGCGCCAGCTATTTCACGATACCACACTCTCACACTAAAACGAATCATTATGGTTAATTTTGTCCCACTTTTATTTATCTTTGACATAGGAGACTTCAAGAAAGAGGACCTGGCAAGGAGCTGGTTGCATCATATCTGCAATGATATTGCTCAGATAGCGTATCTTGCAATGAGGTCTAATGATATCAAGACTGTTTTTGTATGTGGTAGTTTTGGGAACAACTTATTAGTCCGAGAACTCTTTACCGAGGATTTTCTGCGGCGCACACTCTTTGCAGGAGAGGTATTGTATAATTTAAAATATCCTTGCTTCAATTTTCATCATTTGGAGAAAGACGATATGCCAGATTCTAGCCTTGCAAATAGCCTGGGCTCTGGGGAATTCAAACAGAATTAAATGATCATATTAACGCTACGACAGAAAAACACATCTGCTTTATTCGTGACAGCCACAATAATTAATATATCCATGCAATATATAAAAGAGGTGTGTGTGTAAAAAATGCATATCAGAGTAAAACGTGTTTTATGAACATAATAAGGAGGTTACGACTCGACTTTTAAATAATAGCCATCTGTTAGCTGTCTATTTGATCCATTCTGCTAATCCAATATCATATATAATATAATTCTTAAACTGGGAGTATGAAACCATCATGCAGTGTATCGGAGCATGAAGAGATGGAGATATAAGAACATAAAGCAATCAAATACCTTCTGCCGATTTCCTGCCCCATCCCCCCCCCCCCACCTTAGTTTGGGTATCTATTCATTTAATTCATAGTTCATGCAGTAAAATACCTGAAGCACATCATAATTGTATAATCACATTCCATTTAACTGCGATCTTGGAATAAAAGGTAAGATCAGGACTTTTCCAAGTCTATGACGGGACATATGAACCCCGATTTCTTGCCTGGAACTCAACGGACGTAATTTTATGAATTGATGAAATAATTTATCATAATCATCAACTCGCTTTCGGTTCGATTTAATCATATTTTGAAATTCTTCCTATTTCATGATATGATGAATTATTTAATCATACCATGAAACACATTTCGGTCCAATTTAATCATATGTAAATATGTAATGATATGATTTAATCGAAAAAGAAGTATTTTTATACTATGATGAACCGTTTGATTATCTCATAAAATCACCTCCACTCCGAATTAATCGTGCCATGAAATATCGAAAGATTTGATTAAATCTCACCGTAAGTGATTTGATGATGTCTTCAATTATTTGACCATCTGTTCTAATACTTCTGGTAATAGGGAACATCAATTTGTGTTAGGTTCAGAAACTTGTATCTAATTTTATGTTTAAATCGATTTTATCATATTATCATATGCATTTCAACATACAAAATTACATGCATAAGTCTATTTCATCATTTCATCAAAACAATTAAGAGGCATGATCCAAACAAAAAACATATATATAAATGATTTACTATTTATAGATATGTTATAAAATCGTGTTAATGATCATCAAGTATTGAATATACTATTCTCAAATTTGATGAAAAAGAATTAGTCGAGTAGGTACGAGTGGGAGAAATCGAATCGTGTGCTGTAACTTGACCGCCCACGTTACACAGCCGGATTGGCTGTCAACCTGGACAGCAATGGAATGAGTACTCATAATGCTTACAGAATATTTAGAACACCTGGTGTCATATGTAATGGGCAAATGCATTTTTTATTTGCAGGTTGGTCAAAGAGACGTTCGTTTTGTGAAAGGAGGTGGGTTTTTTGGTGCCATTGGAGCGTTTATGGAAGGATTTAAAGTGTGATCAATGCAAAAATATTGCAAACAATTTTGACACTGAGGTCCTGAGCTTGCGGGTGTTTATACAATTTAATGACACAGACTGATCTAACTGGGAAAATATTTGGCTGACATGTTTCGAAAACAGCTGTTAGGATAGATATGCATCAGCATAAAATAAAGATCAAGTGCAAACCATGCAATGTTGCACACAAACTATGAAGATAATTGGAGATTTAAGACTACTCTTGTGTGAAGAAGTCTAGATGCGTTTGTTTTAAACATATTGTATTAATCAATTATGTCAAAGATACACCATGCAATAGCATTAGCAATCAAGGAAAAAGTGCAGGGCCCTAAATGGATGCCTTTGAAAATCATTTCTCAAACACGAAATGTTCTCGTAATGCTTCAATTCTTCGAAAGATATTTTACGTTAAACTATTTTTTTCACGGGCGGATCTACTTCCGCGAAACTGCTGGGTTCGTTGTTTTAAATTAAATAGGAATAATGCACGCAAAGAACTGTAATTTGTTCGAGAAGTGGAGGAATAACTTTTGAAATTTTAATTGATCTTTGTTCGTTTCTGAACTTTTAATTTTTTTGTCCAAAACCAAATGTTGTAGTCTCTTGAAACTAACTTGACGGGAATGAACTTCGCGCCCACATGTTCATGTATTAGCACATCTGTCATTTCGTAAATTTAATATATTTTCGAAAAACTGTCACAGGTAGTAGAAAAGAAGTTGAAATTTAGCAGTATAACTATGCTAATGTACTTTATTTCTCGAAAAAACAAACATAAGGATCCATTGAAAAACTCGATGGAGATCTAGCTTGAGAGGATCGTCGTAAACATAGGTCATTAAGTTAAGTATCTGGGTCATTAATATCTATGTATCTTTAACTGAAAGTTAAGCGGTGCGCAATCTTCTCATCTTAGCTCAGTTCAAGCTAAAGCTAATGTTCAACCCCACTCCTTTTAGGCTAGGGCTAAGTTTGGGTGAATGTGTTTGGGTCAACTGAGGTACGGGCTGGTCACACAGCCACTTTTTTTAATGTGTGAACTTACTAAAGAGAAATATAAATTTATAAAATAACATCAAACATTTATATTCTTTCCATAGATATGCAAGTAAAGTATTTGTTGCACAGCTTCCCAGTAAATAGTATACGCTATGGTTCATTGTCTGAGTCTGGGATCAAGAATGAGTAGTTTTCAATTTACAAGACGATAACTACATTTTTTTTTCGAAACCATATGTTGGTTAAGGCAGAAACAAAGACCGGTGTATAAAACCAGCCAAATTGTCCTGATACAGATTTCACGACAAAAAAAAAGACAAAATGAGTGTCAGCGAGTCGCCTGTTTGACTGTGCACACATGCGGGGGGGGGGGGTATTATAACTGCCAAATATCTCTTGAAACCAGTTTGGTGGTGGCATCTATAAAAGTAACATTCACCTACTGCAAACAATATTGAAGCAAAAGAGGTTATTGCACATATTTTGTGAAGAATATTAGAGGCAAATCAAATGAAAGAAAACGTATGTTTCATGTGTAAACTATGATCCCATTCGGAAAACAGGAAATTATGAATATATGTGTCAGCCTTGATAGAAAGCCTGGTGTTGTACATGATAAAAATGCAAATTACATTTGGCATTGCCTAAAGACACGACAGTGATATTAATGTATCTTAAAGGACAAGGTAAACAATGTAGACAGTTGTATCCTTTTTCTCTGTTGATTCCTTTTGTATCTTTACATCCTACCAATAATGATAAGGTGATACATATTTATATATATATATATATATATTTCCGATGAGTACCCTTTGAAATGACACAGACACAATTGAATAAGTGAGGGTATATAAATATATATATATATATATATATATATATATATTTACCTTATTCACATTTGTTAATTCTGTATACCAGTAAAATGAAATGGAATCCCGCGACAATGACACAGCATAAAGGATAAGTTCAAATATATTAATGTGGATTGGATCACCAATACCGTATACATCACTCTTTATAAAACTGGCTCTCCAGGCGAAGAGAGACACAATATAATATGTACAAACACAAAAAAACAGTGCATCACTGAAAACAGTTCAATTATACAATATGGTGATGTTACTCATATAGCATATAACCAGAATAAAGGTCCTTTGGTAAATGGGGTTTTGAACTGCAGTAAATATATCGAAGTTAATACCATCAGACAGATTACCTTTCACCATGCATAAAATAAGTGAGCAGCGTATCCCTCGCTTTATAGATAACTAACGTGGCATTCACATCCAGTGCCAGTTATTGCCAACTCTTTTCAATAGAAATTATCTGTGGAAAAATAGACACGACATTCAATTATGACATGATAAGTGCTATCATTGGGGTTTAAACATTCACATGCAGCAGATGGGAGGATATTTAATGCTTGTAAACTAGAATGTACTAGAGAAAACCTCAAACGTAAACGAGTATGAATACTGTTAGGGAATCTATTGCCATGACAGTTTGGGACCAGAAACAGGATCGACACACTAAAGCATATGTTCATTTTTAGACATAATGATGTGTAACGATAATAATAAAATTGAAGTTAAAATCATATAACAAACGTGTGGATTTTGAATATAACGCAGTAAATTACATCCATATGGATAGTAATATTACACTCGGGCCTGCCTTTGGTGTCTATGTGTCAAGGTCAATCGCCTTTGCTAGAGTATGAACTGATTTCGACAACTTTGACTCCCAAGATTTGGATGGTTTTAGACTTTGACCAATTCGACATGTGATGGTCTCTAAGACTTCGCTTATTCATTCTTTAGTGCTATCTTAAAATTGTGATGGGCTAATGGCAGGTTCTCACCAGACGCCTCAATCAATCAGAGCTTATGGGATCGCGGTAGTTCTCGCCTGCCATATTCATAGTCAGCGCATATAAAACTATTTGGTACAATGTGACTTAGGGTAGCGTAGAATCCCCGGTAAAACGCCACGACTTACGTGTTATGTGTCAGGGTCTTGTCATAATACTGTCAGGGACAAAATATATTTATTTCATTTATTTTTAACCAGCAAGTAAGCACTAGCACTTTTGTTTCAAAGCACTGACTAAAGTATTTCTTCTAACTAAAGAAGACGAGACTTATATCAGTCCGTGCTGAAAAAGCAGCATTTATCTGAAAAATATTTTAAAATTTGTTTGATATTTATACTCTTACTTTTGACCGGAAAATAACTGAATCTGTCCATAAAATGATGCCAGCATTCCCTCATTCATCTCCCTGGCTGGTGAAATATACAAAATTGTGATTTAAGAAAATATTCTATATGTCAACAACATTAACACGTCTATGGTGGGACATAAATGTGTCAATTTACACAGTAGTTTTCAAGTCACGCACAGAGAAAAAATAACTATTTAATACATGTCTTTACACATAAAATCCAGTTTTTCGTAAGATTTAGGCGAGAAAATACGAACAACAAGAATGAATGCATATTTGATATGTTTCCTCGGTTCCCCAATTTATAGGAAAATTGTTGATGCAATCTTGCTCTCTGACTATAGGGTAGACTTTGATAATAACTTTTTATATGTATAATTGATATCATTAGTGTGTCGTTATCCTTATTGTAAATTTCTCTCATATTTATAAGAGATCTTGTGCTCCAAACCGTTCACTTAAAAAAATCTGGCTATGTTAAAAATTGGCACTTCTGCTACTTATTAGTGAAGTTCACTTTCTCAGATGATAGACTTAAGCTACTCCTCATGGAGTCCTGTGGCTGAACAACTAGAACAGTAAAGGAAGGAGCCAACGATGGTCATCACCCCACGCATCCTGCTCGAAATACAAGAGTGTCGACAGGAACAGGGAGATCGACTCCACCTCTTAGATGACGCTGTCCCATACGACTGCGTCGACTGTTGCAGGGCCAAAGTTGTACATGGACCATCTGGTCTGGTGCAGCCCCAACCTCGACTTTGGCTCAGCCAGTATTCGTTCCCAGGCCAGGCTATCCCTGGCGGACACACTGTCTGGTGCATCACCCTGACCCACCAGCTCGGAGGACAGTTCAATGAACTTTCATCCGACACAAGTCTAGAACGGCTTTTAGTCCTGTCCCGTTCATCCGACTGAGACTCCGCGACTTGGTTACCTTGGGTGCCAATACCGCGGGAGACTCAGACACAGCACCATACTCTGTCTGCAACTCGTCCCATACAGGGAGAGTCCCCATGAGCAATACACACAAAAGAAGCTCACACCCAGAAGATGGAGATACTTGCTGAGCAACACATAGGCCCACCAGGTGAATAGACCTAGGCCATGCTGAAACTAGCAAACCAAAATAATGCCACTGCCTCCTGATCAGTGAAGGTGGCAGCTAAACCAGAGGGACCCACAGCCATGGCAGAGGTAGGTCAGAGCACCATTGTCTGTCAGTGTCTGATGAAGTCAGGTGTTAACTACAAGCATTTGCCTTGCTGGCCCAAGCGATAGCGGACGTTTTTCATCTTTAGCTGGGTCATTCCGACGGTCACGTTGGTAGGGTGATTAATCTCTTTTTGCGTTTATCTTAAATTATTACGTGCTCTCTTCAGTACCTGAAATATGTAACAATGCATATAATGTTATGACAAATAAAGGAAACGATTTGAAATCATGTGGCATGCAGTGCTCTGACACTGTATATATATATATATATATATATATATATATATATATATATATATATATATATATATATATATATATATATATGTGTGTGTGTGTGTGTGTGTGTGTGTGTGTGTGTGTGTGTGTGTGTGTCGGGTGGTTTATGGGAAGAATTGTAATCTTCAGACCGTCTTGTGGGTAGTTGTTCGGTTTATCGGCAGTTGAAAAATGCCCATAAACAATGTTTGCCTGAAATTCAATGCGCTACCTAGGGGGTTTTAGAAACGTACAAATTAGTAAATCTGCCCAGATATTATGGGAAGCTATAAATGCCAAGAAATTGTGGTAAGCTATACTTGGTATATACTGCCCAAGTTCCGGTTTGAGGATTATAATTGACCCACAGACAATGGGCATGACCCACAAACCGGCCGTACGACCTATTCCATTGTAAATTTTTTTTTGTGTGGGCAGTGTATACCACCCAAGACATATATATATATATATATATATATATATATATATATATATATATATATATATATACATACATACATACATACATACATACATATATATATATATATTTATTTATTTATTTATCGGTTTTATTATGGAACACAATTGGGGAGGAGGGCTTCGTCCTGTATAAACCCATCTTGTAGGGAATGGAATCAAAGACAGGACGGACAAGGCATCACTCAGCTCGGACCTGAGATATGATGTCCGGTCTTATTGGAATGAAGTGATGCACTGAGTCGACAAATTTAAGAAAGACACAATAACATGACAGGACGGGCAGAAGGGCTGCAAGTAACTAAAATAACAAAAAATATCATCTGCGGTTGCTATTGTACTTTATTTATAAATACAACTCATGTTACGGCCTCTTGCAGGAAATGTATATTTTTTACAATATATTCTGGAACGGACAGAAAAATGGTTTTGCCATCTTCAAATGTACAGTTCGGTAAAAATTGTAGGGTAAAAGAAGGCAAATGTGAAACAGATGTATTTAAATTATATCTTTGAATTGTATAAAATGGGCAAACGAAAAGGTAATGCCTTGTATCTCCAACACCTTGTCCGCAGCGACAATTTGGAGGTTCACATAAAGTAATTGCATGTAAGTGAGCCTTCAATTGGCTGCAGCCCATCCTAAATCTTGCACAGCCGGATATCTTTGACCAACATAGTACAATTTGTTCTCCTGAACTGAATGAGGGACTACTGCATCTTTTTCTCCCTTAAAATCTTTAAGCGAAATAGAATTTCGAATATTGGGTGGCAGCTGACCCGAAAGTCTTTTGTACTTGGACAAAAATGAGTTGTAAAACGAATATATATATATTAGGCACGATCAAAACTGAGAAGTCTTGAGCATCAAAAACATGCATTATTGAGGGTGTCCCTTCACTGATGTTCTCGGCTTACAGCTGACAACAAGGGTAAAAACTGTAAAGGTTGCCAATCAAGCTTTGCTTCCGTCGCACAAACTATGTCTTAGTTGCAGGTAGGAAAGGTTCGCTGTATATACAACAATGATAGGAGCTTGAGAGGGAGAGAGAGAGAGAGAGAGAGAGAGAGAGAGAGAGAGAGAGAGAGAGAGACAGAGAGAGAGACAGAGAGAGAGACAGACAGAGAGAGAGAGACAGAGAGAGAGAGAGACGCCTGTACTGCAGGAAACTCTACGATAAACTCACTTTAAGAATCAGATCTTCACAGAACTGGGTACAATTACTTCTTTCTAAGGTTAAAAAAATCATTGCTCACTTAGGAAGCTGCGGTTACATCAAACTGTAAGTAATACCAACAGAGCATAGGGTGTAAGGGGATGGATCGCCTTTCAACTTTACCGCTGAAACAATTAAGGCTTATTATTATAAACATATTTAGTTTCTCTGGATTGCCTAATAGTATACAATCACTAATCTGGAGGCTCTCCAGTACATAAAAAGACGCACAGGAATATTTACAATACACACTGGACGAGAACAGAAGACTAAATTCACGGCTTGTACACAAATAGTACAATTGATGCCAAACTATGGAGACTTAAAATTAGATCATATACCAAATTAGTAAATAAAAAGTCTAGATTTTGATCAGAATGTCTGAACAGCCTCAAAGATAAATACATTATCAGTGACTGGCAGATCCTCACTACCTTTCAAGAGAATATTTATAAAATGTCACTAGAGCACTGAACTAATACAGTCGGATTTACACCTGGAGCGAGTAAGTGACACACAGTGTTCAGTAGACGGACCCTTTGCACGGTGAACTTGAGGCAGAAAAGGTAATGCTTCGTACCTTCAGTAGGATGAGAGCATGCACACGTTGAGACTGGAAGGATATTGACATGATGTAGGTTTGTAGAGTTCATCGTCCACTACCAGCCTGTCGCTGACAGCTTCAATGTACAGGTAATTCTTTATTTGAAGCCAAAATGTACGCATTAGATTCAACATTTAAGAGGCAGTTGATGTCATTATCGTCTTCCCTTATGTCATGCTGTTGTTACAGCCTATGGACACAACGACAATATTTTGGGATTAATTGAATCTTTGAGGGTACACAGATAGATTTACTTTGACGCAATCTTCTTTTCTAGTTTTATTTTCATCCCACATAATGTGTGGTCCAAGGTAGCCGTGGGCCCGACGATCTCCAGATTGTAAAATTTATTACCGTTCCACGCTCTCGCGCGTTGCACGCGAACACTCAGGTCACGCTCGATGGAATCATTTTTCATATCCCAGCCGCGTATCCAGGGTGTTGATCCACGTACATATTAACGAGAATAGGTCCATGCTGGAAAACAACCTCTGCTATCTATGCCACAAAACTGTGGACTAAACATACATATAGTAAATAGGTCAAACTGGGGTCGTGTCATTCGACAACCGATAAGCTGTACCTAAAAATCACATCACAATACATCTGCAAGTTGTCTGTAATTTGCCTTGTACAGCGCCGTCGGCTGGAAATATGGCCGGAGAGGAGATAACATTGCTTGAACTTCCTTTTGAAGTCGTAAAGAATTCGACTGGCTTTTCAATGGACATGGGTAAGATATTTATTTCCTTTCTTGAAACGGGGAAAGTGAATGCCAAGCCTGTGCCAATTTTTGTGTTTGCAGATTTTTTTTTTTCAGTGCTCAGATCTTTGAATTCGTATATTCACACGCAAGTTATACTCCTGCTTTAAAAAAAAAAAAAAAAAAAAAAAAAAAAAACGCCCCTTATGTATTGTAGAAGGATTGGGTTTGGTCTGTGATACCATTTCATTTAACGGTGCATTCTCCTGGCTACTTCCTCCTGCAAAGGGCTATCTTTTGTCATTCGCGCGGGGCCACTGGGGGTTGGCCTGTGACGACGAGTACCGATCGATAGCGAAAGAGATCGAGGCGCAGATCTTTTTAATTGCGTCAATAATCGAAAGTCACATTTTGCCCACCACAACGATAGCGCCATTGGGTGCATAAAAACCAGTGCTTAAGTTATTCCACTTTTGTACACAAACAGCCACACAGATCCGTGCCCCATTGAAAACACTGATCTACATGAAATAAACTTCTGCAGAGAATCACCCACAGGAGTATACATGCAGGCAAGCCCAAGTGATGTTAGTTTTGTCTAAGTCCGTGCACAAGACGAGGGCTCTTCCTTGCTTAAGTTAGGTCACACTTGCTGGTGTACACTTAATTTGCACTATCATACACTGAACCCTCTTGACTCAGTCAAGAAGAAGGTTAAGTGTATGATAGGCTTACTTGTTCTCAGGGCGTATGTACTCCAAATGTGCAGAGATATACCTACTCGCATAACACCTTAGAACTACGCAGGCATGAAACAAAATTTAGTTTCTGTTAGGATTTATGAGTTGCCACAAAAACTGGGTCTGTTGGACGATGCGCTGATTATGGACTTTCAAAACTGATTCGGTGAATTATTATATTTCTATTTGCATTTTATTACATGAACTGCCAGAAACTGCAATGGTACAGTGTTGTATATTTTTCTGTACATTCTCCTATTTAAAAGGGAAAAACATTGATTTTATTTTTTTTTCATTAAAATGTGTGGACAAATGATGTTGAAGTTCCACTGGCACTGCATACGAAACATACCCTGTGCAAACACTGCATCCACAAAGAACAGTCACGTTATATATCAAATTTTGAAAATTAAAAAAAATGTACATCTAAAGCATCCCAACCAAGAATCCAGGAAGATACACAAAAATTGTCAGATTCCTGGTCAAAAATCAAATATCTCCACTTTTTATGTTTTTGCAGTTTGTCACTTTTTATAACCACCTTAAATTCTATCAATTCTATTTCTTTAACTTTGTTCTTGAAAATATAGAAACTTGTCACTTTTTCCCATGACACAGATATAAATAATAATTTGCCATCGAAAAAATTAGTGACCATAATTGCATCCCCTGTTTCAATTCCTTATAAAATTTCAGAGTTTGAAAAATCACATATAATAAATTAATACTTGTTGAAATTTTTAAAGATCACTTTTGTAATTGTTGTGCAGATATTGAGCATTTAAGTTATAAAATTACATATCAAAGGTAATTTGTTTTTTAGCTTTCAGAGAATGTATGCTCTGGAGCGCCTTGTCTTGGAAATTGGATTCACATTTATCAGTCTGCAGAGGTCTTAATCTTATGAGGCTTGAAGAGTCCTTTTTGTTCCAACAGTACCACACTTTACTGAAGCAAGATCTTGCAGTTTTGTCTCAAGATTATGCATGCTGTGAAAGAGAAACTCTTGAGACAGAAATGGTACTCGTGTCATAAAGGGTTTCTTTCGGTAGTACTATTTCCCCAGTAAATTACATGCAGTATTTTTTATTTTGGTTGTAGTCTGATTTGGAGAAGGTGTGGGGATGTGACTCTGTGTGAGTGTGTCTGCTGACACTTTTTTGTAACCTGCTAAAGTTACAAGTTTGCCTAATTGTACTTAAAATCATGTTTGAAAAATTGTGTTGATAACAAGTTTTTGGCATAAATGCTAATGACTTTCATTCTTTTCCGACATGCGAAAATGCATATTTCCTCCATGTTCAAAAATCACTCAAAAGTGACTGTATTTTCTCAAATGTCACAAACCTGACACATTACGTTGAAACATTGACTCAGGGTTGGCAGTGAAATAGAGCTTAATTGTTTGGAGACTTTCAAAGTTAGAAGTAGGTGTCATCATGGAGTTTGTTTTAAATTTCTGGTGCAGGATGTCCATTGTTGCTGCAACTATTTATTTTTATAATCACTGGGACTGAATATAATACCCCAGTTTGTTTCTACTTCAGTTATACACCAGCAGGTGGTTTAACTAGGATAAGCTATCCAGCTGGGAAGGGTGCATACTGGTTGAGGGGTAAGTCAAATTGTTCTTATTTGAACCTGTACTATACAAATTTAGTAATTATGGTTTGTTTGACAAGTATTCTCCTTTCATGATGAAGCTCTGCATTTATAAGCAAAACTTCACATCATCAGTTAATTCATCAGCTGAAGACTCTTTAATTTATTTGGGCTAATACAGCCTATGTCAAAATTTCACAGAGGAAATTGTGCAATATAGACAATAGTACTTCCATATGTATATAGGTTAGACAGCGACAGGTTAGCTTATGGAGAGTAAAGAGTTCGGACTACGGAATAGGGCAATGACTACTAGGAAGTGGTTCTGGACAAAAAGACACAAATACAATACAAACAAAATGGCGTGGTGCAGCGGTAAATTGGTACAGTGAAATATCCATTGAGCAACACCAGCACATTTCTCAAATCCTAGATGGCAGGCCGTGAAATGCGCTGGTCCCACTCCGCTCTCGAGCAGCGACAGCTTCTCATCCTGCTGCTTTCCCAGAAGTGCGACGTCCTGCCGTCGACATCAGCAATACCAGTACTAGGGCTACTAATACTATATAGGGCCATCGATAGACCACCAATGGCACCCCTTTCCCAGGTTCAGTCAGCGTTCTAAAAGCAAACACAGAAAATGGCCTATTTCGTGATTGCACCATCACAAATGTCTACATAAATTATTGCAATAAACCTAAACCTATCATTGAGTCAAAATCAAATAGTGACAGCCAGTAGATTGTAATAAGCATATGTTCCTTGTAGCTGAACAAAGTTCCAAACTAATTTTGTCTGTCTAGAGCACCCGCTTTTGTTTCCCTCGTTGCATGGATAATTTAACGGTGACAAACCGTTGACTTTTTTATTTGTTCTCTGTTTTGTACACGTGCATGAAGTATGTTTATTAAGCGGAATAACATTACTTGTACAGTGCATCATTGTACACGTAATGTGTCGCCGCGTATGGACATGTATGCATGTTCTGGGTTATTCGCCTAATGAAAATACCGACCTTAGTTGGAAACTTCTCGCTTTAGAATTGTTTTCTGATGTAAAATTACTTTGAAAGATGTGTGAGAAATATTTTGTTGCATTGCTTGCATTAAAGATCTCGTTGGTGACACTCGTTGGTACATTTTTCGGATTTTTTGCTTTGTCTAAACTCGCGAAAACCGAAGAGTGTCCCAACTCGTGTCACCAACGCAATCCAGAATGCTTAACCATGCAACATTCTATTACTCCCACGCCGCCCCCTAAATTCGCACGATATTTTGTAACACAGTATATGGGTGCAGCTTTTTGCAGGGCTGTTTTTGATAAATGATATCAATGAAAATTTCATCATCTATGGTGAGAGCTAAAGTTTATAGGCACTCCTGTATGTGATAGTTGAGACAGTATTAGATATAGTTGTTTGGAATATATTTTTAGAACACATTGCGTATACCTCAAGATGGGGTCTCAGTTACACAATTTCCAAGCTAGCATTAAAGATTGACCCAACATTGACACCACGTTGGTATGGTAGGCCCAGCATTAAGCCAATGTTGGGCCAAGTCCCATTGTTAACTGGGCTATAATGGCGTACCTGAACTATGAAATTTTGCGTAATTTGTTAATTGCTGTTCAGAACACTGTTTCACGGATATATATTAAGGGATGATTGTATGTAATATCTTGCTGTATATCTTGTTGCAGAATAAAAGAAATATAAAAAAATGTATTTAAAATATATTCGCTCTGGATGTACATTTTTCAAATGATCAGGCGTGTTCTATGAAACGAAAAC
The DNA here is from genome assembly GCA_964020975.1 of Hermodice carunculata. NCBI lineage: Eukaryota > Metazoa > Annelida > Polychaeta > Eunicida > Amphinomidae > Hermodice > Hermodice carunculata. The sequence continues at coordinate 73,309,788 of OZ026617.1, forward strand.
ACTCCCAAAAACGAAATTTGGCTCTTAGACATAGTGTTATATCTATATATATATATAAATATATATATATATATATATATATATATATATATATATATATATATATATATACATATACATATATATATGTATATGTATATATATATATATATATATATATATATATATATATATATATATATGTGTGTGTGTGTGTGTGGTTGTGTGTGTATGTATGTGCAGATTACCATATGGTTTTTTTCTGTTTATTGATTTTACAAACGAGTACGATATCGTATTACCGCAAGAGTGAGCGATAGCAAACAAGTGCAGTAACAAGATGTCATACGAGTTGGTAAAATCAATTAACAAAGAAAACCATATGATGATTTTTTTACCCTGTGGTTGGTCCCCCACATTCTGCCCTAGTTGCGCAAAACAATTGCTTCCTTCCGGTCTCAATGTTCATGGTGTATGCTCCCCTGAACTTTTCCAAACTTTGCCCATCAGTGGAATCATCAGAAGAAGGACGCCACCCTGTTATACGGGCACGATGGCGCCAAACAAAGTTGCGCAATGGAATAAAGCGCTACAAGCCTGCTCTTTATTCCGTCATGCGCGTGAGTGGATTTCCCTAAAAGAATGGCATGGCAGGCGACATCTTTGTGTCTTTTTGTTCGGCCGCTAATGCCCCTAGCTGCAGATCGTGACACTTTCAAGCCTGCTCATGGTAATTACGTGACGTTTTCATGCACCAGTTACCAATGAGATGGCGATGTGTTTATCCCTTTCTTGGTCAGAATAAGAATAATATGAAACGACCGATACTGGAACGCTTGTTGTAAACTACTGGTGGGCCTACGTACGCCTTAAGGCGATTATGGAACAGAGCGATTTCAGCATTTATGACTACTGTTCAATGCATCCGAGAGCACGCTGTCACTGATTATTTAAGGTGCTCCCTTAAAGCAGGTAAAGTTACACTAAAATATAAGATAATGGCCAATGTTGAGGGGATATTTTAGCAGAGGTGGTCCCTTAGCAGAAGGGGTCGCTCGGCACATCAATATAGGGTGGTAAACTGGTATATACTGCTTACTTGATAACACGAGAACCATGTATAGCAAGAGGTAGGAGCGACTTCGCGTTAGTTTGCCCATTTTGGCCCACTTCAAGTTGATGATTTTTTTTCTACTTACTTTGCATTTAGTACACACTGCTGGATCAGGTGAGCACGGTTTCTGCCCCCCCCCCCCCTTTTTTTTTTCAAGTTTAGCTTTCCTCAGGAGAACTCAAAATAAGAGTGAGTGCACTATTGTGACCTCTAGATCATTACTGTTAGCATTGTGAGCTCTAAATTAGTGCTTTTGCACTTTTAAGCAATCCATTAAAATATATATACAACTGGAAAGCAAAGACTTGATTCCAAGCAAATCTGCTTTCTTCATGTTGATTGAAACAATGGATGTGCCTACAGGTATATGTAGCACAAATATTTATAGTTGATATGAACCTGCTTCCTGTAACCCTTTTCCAGTCGTTCAACGTTGAAATTTTAAATTTGTATATTGGCCTAGTAAACTTTTGGTCACTGTCCATTTGATGCAACTATAACACAGTCGTACAAATTTAACTTATACTTACATTTGGATAGAACCGATTCGCCCGTATTTGCATGATTTTCAATATTTTGACTAGTCTGATGGATATACAAAACTTTACTATGAGGGCCAAACATTGAAATATGTAATTGGCGGTGTGTGTGTGTTCAAGAAGACAAACATTGAGCAAGCAAACAGGAAAAGAAGATGGAAGGAAGGAAAGGAGGGAGGGAAGAACGACAGGTATGCAGAGAGAGAGAGAGTGAGTGAGTCATGTTCAGTTTCCCCTCTGCAAGTCTGTCAAAATAGATGACTTTTAGAATGTCTCGTCCACAACTATTGTTGCAAAATTTTAATATTGAAAAAATATGAATATAGATGTAAACAAAATTATAGGTTAGTTTCGGAAAACAAATAAATACACCGTCCATTTATTATAACTTCAACAACTCATGTCCACATTATCTACGGAATGCTAATAATATATTGCAAATATACGAGTCGGTCACATTCCTATTTTGGCTACTTCGGTCCAATACATCACATAAAATCAAATTATACAAACAGGCGCACCTGCGCAGCATCCCTTTGGTTGTTCAAAACAAAAAAAAAACATACAAAACAGCACAACCACCGAACCAAAAAGAAACAAAGAACCCATAGAGGTGGAAATTTAAAAAGCAAACAAACAAACAAACACCCTCACCCCTCGGCCATATTTTAGTCCCTGCTGCCTTGTGGTCCTCAGGCTGACAATTAGATGTATGTTGCCATTTTGACCATGGATATCATTTCTATTGTGCTATAAAATTCACATTTTATTTTAGAGGTCCAGGGAAAACGCAAAGTCGAACTCTGAAAGGGCAGGAAACGTATCATTTTTTTGGGGGGGGGGGGGGGTGCATGGATTGAGTTTTGCTTATGTTTAATACTTTTTCTTGCAGAGAAAAACATGATCCATGGACGCCAAAGTAACGCAGAGAGAGAGGGGGGGAGAGAAAAAGGGTGCTTTTGTATATGATAAACTTAGTGAATTATGAAAATTTCATATCGATTGGACTCAACCTTGATATTTTAGAGTACCGATTAGACGCAGACTCGATTTATACACCACCCCCCCATCAAGAGTGTATGTCCTTGGAATTTATTCCCTCAAAGATTTTTTTCATATTCTCGCTTTTCTCTGGCAAAGCGCTAAAATCTGACTTTTAACCTTCCACTTGGTGGCAGTATACTTTTTCTGGTTATCTGCTAATTTTCTTCATTGGTTTAAGTTTCACCATGTTTTTTCTTATTTTCGACGGTTTTTCATAACTTTTCCAAAGTAATGATTGCATAAATCTACCAATGAATCACTTTCAATTTGGTGGAAATAGGTAAGACGTAGGCTTTTTCTTTCCTACCTAGCGGTGGCATACCGTCCAATGGGGGCGTTGTTTCTGATTGGCCAATGATAATGAAGTGATGACTAGTGTATTCACCGGATACCCGGGTACCCGCCCAGAAAACGTTTTGCTTTCAGGTACCCGGGAACTAAAGTCGTAAACCGGGTACCAGCAACCAACATGATTACAAAAAAGAGAGCTTTGCTGGCACCGGAAAATGCAGAAATATAGGTGTATATGAAGTTTAACAAAGGTAAATAAAGCAGCCCATCATAGCGACACTGCACATTGTTAATAAATACCAGGCAGTGACTGAATACATTCAATTATGACCCTTGCATGGTGTACGAGTCAAAAAACGGGTCACCCAATACAAAGACCCCTGAAAGGTAAGACCGAGCACTGGTATAAAAGGGTCGATTCTGGGAGGTGTTTTCTAAACCGGTCCTGTTATACTGCTATAGATTGACTCACATTATCAAGAATCGTGTGAAAACCCCTGTACTTTATTACACGTTTGGGGAAAAGATTTTTACCCCATGCGTCTGCTTAACGACCCTATGTCCCATGTTATAACTATCACTAAGTAAATTCTTCCGAAAACATTGTGCCTACCTGTAATCAAACAAAAGTTTTCAGACTTAAAAATTACACACAGACAGTTCCGGGCAGACCCATAAACCATGTGCTTCAAATATGCACAAAAATACGTCACAGCTGCGCAAGAAATATATAAGTCAGTTAACATACGTGATAGACACATTTGCAAAATAGTATTCCATTCTATCTTAACATCAGTGCGTTTTTATCACATAATGCCGCTCTCGCCTTTCTCTTTCATTGGATTCCATGAATTACCCCAGGATTATTTTTTCAAAGCCAATAAGAGAGCTTGTTACATCGAACGACGAAAAGTTTGAAGATCCCAGCAATTTAAAACATAATTGTGGACGATGCAAAACATCGTGACCGCAAATGTGCAAAGCTACTTAGTGTCGGGTAAATTTGGCAGTTGTAGCATTCAAAATGTCGCCAAAAAACGGGCAGTTGTTCGATTTGTATCAATTTAATAAGAATGTACTTTTTCATTGCAAAATTTAAATTGCCACCCGCAGGTATTAATGTTTGTCTACGGTAAAATGCACACGCTTTCAGTTAAATAAACATTGTCAATCTAGGCCATAGGGAAGCTGCCAAAAGTTGGCTTCCGTTGCGCGCTGCTCGAATCGATAACGGTGGCAAACGATGCTCAAATGCATGTCGGGTGTACCCGACAACGGCGTGCTAGAGGTGTGTTGTTTGTTGATATGCTTATATCATAAGAAATATTAAGAGGTATTCGGTAATGGAGCCAAAATTATTGCCCTTACAATTTTCATTCAGTGGATCAAGCATAGTGTACGATACCTTGGGAGATTTCATTGTTTACTCTCACTTATTTGCTTGCATGCTAAGATAGTAAGTACATGATGTATCGACCATTAATTTTATGACAGAGTTGACTGAATTTTAGTCATTGAGGTTTTTACCTCTGTTTTGTCTTTTGGTTCAATTTGGCATATGACACCAAATGTACTTTACCAAACACTCAGCAAGTGCCGATTTGGTAGGGTCTAGCCCTTAAATTGTTTTACTTTGGGGCCAAGGCAGGGCTGACCGCTAAGAACATATCAAAATTTAACCTGGTTTTTTGTCTATGCCCATGGGTAAGATCAATGTTAGGTTTATTGGACAAATAGTTTTTACATATCTTTAGTTTACATTTAGAAAATATTGGGTTATTGATTACATGCTGTTCGGCTTGCTGAATGTAACATTAACACCATTTCAATTGTACAAACTGGTTCCAGGACTAGTGAAACAGTCTAGCAATTTGGGAATCTGCTTATGCGACTGTCGTGGTAGTGCAACTTTCAGGAGGAGTGGGTGGGTGAGAAGGACTGTCTTATGCTGGTTACATTTATTATTTCAAATTTTGATCTTTCATAGCGCACCACTCGTCTGTAGCGACTTTTGTGTGGTCCCAGGCTTGATGGCAATAAAATGGGACTATTCAAATTTTCAAGTAGGAGTTGCTCTTGGTATCATTTTCTTTGGGTAAGCTGAAGTAAAAATCTACTTCTGTCTTCCAAGATTTTTTTAAAAATTTTGTGGTACTAATGGAGATTTTCAGCGATGCAAACTATAAGTGCACATTTGGGGGAATGTAAGTATAATTTCCAATAAAAACTATTATAAATGAATGAACTTAACACACATTTGGCATCTTTATATTGTGACCAGGAAGAGTGGCAGAAAATTACCAATTGCAGCTATCGTTTGAATTCAGGTGGTTCTGTGGCCAAGGTAGTTTACAGGGACAAACGTGATTGGGACTTCGAAAGGAATGAACCCAGGAAGGTAAGCTTGCTAGTCTTACATAAATACATACATACACACACACACACACACACACACAAATATATATATATATATATATATATATATATATATATATATATATATATATATATATATATATATATAATATATGACCACAAGAGAGATAAAAAATACGTTTGAAGTTCGCAAGGTGCATGGGTCCAATTCATGATAAAAAATATTGGTTTTAGAGGTTATTCGAATTTATTGATCCAATTGTATTCCCACAAATATTAGGTGCAGCATTTTGATCATTAGGAATTTTATATGAATAAAGCCGGTAGGGAAATATGACATGTATCATCTCCCTGCTGTCGGCCTCTGTGGAGACAACTATGCTTTGACGAATCTGAATATCTCGTGAACTCATCGTCTTCGATTTTTAAAGATGAAATCGATATCATCATTGGTGTGCTTCTTACCTCACACCATTAAGCTGGTGATTTCATCAGAAACAATACATTAAGTTGTTTGTATGGAAATATTTATATTTGACCATAAGCAACCGAATTGGCCGTCTGCTCTCTTTGATTCTGAAATATTCATGAACAGAAAATCTTAAATGCGAAAAAACCGCGATATCATCTGCTGCCTTGTCCATCTATAGGCGGGAACGTACGATTATGATTCACAAAAATGTGATGGTTTTTGTTTTGCAATTTTATTTGGGACATGTTGACTTCATCAGTTTCTCTCTGGAAGAGGGTTTTAGCAAATAGAATTCTAACCCTACTGTCTTATATCATTTCAGATCAATGGTCGTTTTGCTCACGTGCGTTCTTTCATGTTCGCACGGGAAAAACGAAAAGACGTGATAAACTACCTGAAAGAACATTGTCACATCACCCACAAACCGGGCTCCGAGACTTTGATTTACGCTACGGGAATGGGAAGCCACGAATATGGCAAAGAATTTGGATCAGCCCTCAATGTCACGTAATGCAGTCCGCTTCTTGAGCCTTTTCTGCTTATTGCTTTAATATGATTCTATCAATCGCGCACAAACGGAGGCCTCATAAACATGTTTCTTTCAATATTTGTCTTTAAACCAAATAAATCGAGTTATTTTGAACAGGTTATGTAATCGTATCTCCGCTTTCAACTATTATTGTTCTGCATAAAGCGTATGTTTCACTTGATAACATGCCCTTATTTTGTTCGTGTGCCCTGACATAATTTCAACATGATTAATTTGCCTGGTGAATACAAAAAGATGAAACAAATGATGGCCATCTCGCTATCAAATGAAACTATCTTTCTATAACACAATTAATCACAATTGAAAGAGTGCCTTTTTATTTTAAGATTTCTTATGTACTTGAATATTTAGGGTACAAAGTGAGAATTTATATAACTTTAATTTTCTAACGCACAATACGTTTTCCTGAATCATACGGTCATGACAGAGGATGTTTGCCCTAAGAATATCATAGTCACTTTGGTTTGGATTTTCTTACCAAATATTTATATATATATATATATATATATATATATATATATATATATATATATATATATATATATGAGACTTACTGCTCCATTTACAACAAGAATAGCAGGTACTAAAATACAGCAAAACATATTGACACACACACACACACACACACACACGCACACAAATAAAGCAGATACAACTGTACCATGCACCACAGTGAAATGAACTTAAATTTAACAAGTTGAGAATACAAATAAAAGAGGACAACCGTCGCAAATCACGATGAGAAGTTACGAAAGAGCAAGTTTTCATATTCAAACTTATCATTTACCTCCTTTTTTCACGGTTGCGTGTAAGAATTTGGCCATTCCCAGACGTTTCAGGATCATCAGAGGTCATTAGCATTTTGAGTCTCTCTTCTTTATTTAAAAATTCAAAACTGACAAAAAAATCTGACATGTTTGTAAACAATTTCCCTGCTTTCGTCAATTTTGTTACATTCACTTACATAATCATATATCAATGATACTTTCAATTTATTCATACATATCACATATTCTTTTGTGTGCATGTATTTCCTGTGCTCTTTTATGCCATCCGACCTCAATATTCAAGTTGTGGACACTAACTCTTAATTTTGCTAATTTTTTCCTTTAAGATGTATTTTTTTGAACAACCAGATATTTTTCCGGTTGAAATCCTGACTAGAATTTTGAGTAAGTCCGCAGTTTTTGTCTAGATGATATTGTAATGCAATAATTGTGCGGCTCAGAAGTTTTTCTGTTAATGGTTTTGGATTAATTTATAGAAAATTTAAGATTTATCTGATGATATCATCTCAGAATTGCATTTAAATTCGTCAAATAACAATTTAGTATGCTAATCTGCTCCAATTTTGCTTACATAGGGAGGCAGTAGGTCAGCACCCCGTATTTTGCATCCATATAAGAAGATTGAGAACTTGGCTCATTGAAAAAGTCCAAACGTAATTGCTCTAGAAAAACTTCCGTTTGCGGTTAATTCAACGCCAATGTCGGTGTATCATGAAGTACTACCCTCCCTGAAAAAGAGGTACCACGTTTCTCCACAACCAAGGTTTGTTAATATGCAACCTCCTGTGGCGTCTATCTGGTCCTATCTGATAGGGGTAATTAGCCTCTTGATCAACCAATTAACTGCCACCCAAGCCAGTGGTGGTTAATTGACATCCACTGGGTTGACAAACGAGACAGTAACTTTTGTCAGATAAGGCTAGATAGGAACTGCAGGAGGCTGCATATTAACAAACCTTGATTGTAGACAAACAAGACAACTATTGGACCATGTTTTTAACGGAGAGTAGGACAGGATGATTACTTTAAACAGCCCAAACCTTCATTTCCAATTAAAAAATGAACATATTATTTACTGTGTAGCCTTATTGAAGATAATAAATTTGGATATTTTCTACATTAATTTGTAAGTTCCATTCCTTATACAACATGTATACAACTTCTTTAAAGAACACTGCAACCACATTTCACTTTCTGATATGATTAGTACATCGTGCACATAAAGTAACCAATGAATTTTCAGTATGTAGAGTCGCTGGATGACATACCTCGGTACAAATAATCAGTAAATCATTGATTGATAAGCCAAAAACTCCGAGCTGAGATCAAAACATTGTTAGACGCCATTTTTAAATCTCTCTTGTCAGATAACCCTGAAGTAAATCGTAATTGTATGGGAGATTTGTCATACATGTTCCTTTAAACTCTATACATAAACCCATCTATATCAAAGTTCAGGCATTTATAATAAAATAGATCATCGTGCCATACTGTGTCTTAAGCATTTTGATAGTCAATGAAACACCCATGAAAGAAATTCTGTTTGCCTGCAATTTTGCTTTATTTATCTATGACAGTTCTAAAGACAAAGGGATGGTCATTGGTGTGTCAGTTTCCATAAAACCTGATATTTATCATCATATTTTTTCATATGTTTCTTTATACGCTTTTCTAATACGGTACAGAATCATTTTGATATGCAGCTACATTTGAGATCCATCGGTACTTATTCAGATCTAAAAATGAACCACCTTTGCACATGAGAGTTAGTAAGCTTATTATCCACAAACTTCAAAAAGAATACAGGTATAAAAATCAAATTGAGTATTTCCTCAAAATCTGGAGCAGGGTACCTTTGCAAGATTTTATTATTTCATTACGTATTTTGTCTTTTTCCTGGAAATTGTTCCATATTTTCAAATCATTTATATAGATTGCTGTTTCAACTTTACTTATTCTAAAATCAAGCTCTGAAAAGGATGGAGTAATGCACTAGTTTAGTGCTTTCAATACATCTCTATATAATGGACTGTCTTATACGTTTGAGCCTTCCGACATCAGCGAAAAAATGACTGAACCATTTACGCGAATCATTTTTTCGGCTGTATTTGTTTTTGGATAGACAATGGTGTCTAGGTCCGTGACTAGTTTCCGATATTCTTTAGGATTCACGTCCTGAAGCTTACTTAAGGAGTTCATAAAATTTTAAATCACGCTGGTATGTTTTACTTTTTTTGGAAAGACACGTCAAGAAGCGCAATAGATTTGCCGTATAGCGTCAGCATGGGGTTCTCTGACAACTATTGTGCAAGTGCTTTTATATTCCGAAAAGGAACATAACAATTTTTATTTACATATTTAAGTAGGGCTTTTTCTTCTTTTTGTTTTACTTTTATTTTATTTATTTTTTATTTACTTTTTTTCATTTATTTCTTTTCTTGCTATGAGCTATATTTAGCAAAACTCCACTTATTTTTCATATGAAGCTCAAATCGTTTATCGTTGTATCGATATCCTGTTGGTTCTCTGGATTATAGTCTTTGGTCAATAGAGCATTTATAGCATTGTTACATTTTGTGTCGAGAACAAACTCAAAAGCTGGATCTGTATTTTCCCTTAAGGGTATACGAGGAAGGGGTTCTAGTTTGTTTTATACGTTTCCGATTTATTGGCAAAAGTTAAGGAAGGTGCTGGGCACTTAACATCATATTTCAGCATGCAATGATGAAAAAAACCAATACTCTTGTGAACAATCATCAAGCTGACACAAAGAAAAACTATGAGGCCAGAAATAACAGTTTTTTTAAACTTAAATAGCTTGCGAGTCATTAATGCCCATTGTCTGTAGAATGGTTTTAACTTCAGAACGTTTGTCTACAAATAAATAGGATAGATGGATAAACAGACAGAGAGACCACATACAAATGAAATACTGCAAAGTCCTGTTTGCATGAGCGGCGATCAGCTGTGAAAAATAATCTGTACAGTAGGATTTGTTTACAAATGTGTGACATTTTTGTAGTGTTTCTTGAACATATAAATTTCCTTTCAAAAATACTTCTGGAAACCATAGTCGAAGCATGGCTGCTTTGCTTACATTTTTTGGCTATGATAATGCAACTTGACTACTGTTCTCACAATTTCTGACTGCTCTTTTGCGATCTGAGGTCTCATTTCTCTTGTTTTAAGCTGATGTTTGACATTTGAGCTTTTCACCACCATATTTGCACATTAAAAAACTTTTCTTTTTGAAATACACTTAGTTTATATGCTTTAAAACAACATCATGCCTTTAGATACATGTCTAAAACACATCGAATTGTGTAATCATGTTGTTTGGATTCTTGTTGATGGTCATTTAAGGCCTAGGGGGCTTTTTGGATGGACTGATGATGGTGTAAGTGTCGCTTTGTGGACTTGTATGGATTATGATCATTGTTGAGACTGTGGTTGCAACTATTACTTTTCAAATGCCAAATTTTATTGATATTTTAAACAAATTTGGAACCTGTGCTTGCAAATTCTCTGCTGTGCTGCAGATTTTATCCTTTTTCATGAATTGTATGGTCCTGTATGCACAGGGATCATGCACCTGTTCAAGCCAGTTTACTGAAATAGGCCTATAATTTAAAACAAAATTTTTTGAATCTTTTTCATGTGAAAAATAGACATGGCCTTTTTTTTTTGCCCTATGGACCTTTGCAGGTACGTTTTGGACTCTTATGGGTACGGGTAACTATAAATTTATGTGATTCAGCCATGCATACCAGGGAACATTGCCTTTAGTCCGAATTGACTTGGATTTGTTTTATTAGGACTACGGTTTGGATATGGTAATGACACTGTCTAATTAGCTTAAAAAATTACACAACATTTTTGCAATAAGGAAAGCTGTTGAGTTCAGTCTCGTTCTAACCAGGAATCATAATTTGACCTACAGGAACATTGGTTTTCCATTTTATTCAGATAGAAACAGCCATGATGATATGTTAAGGAGACAGGGCCATATTTTATGTCTATGATTGTTTTGTTTCTTGTTTTCGTTTTATTTTGTTTTGTTTTGTGTATTAACATTGTTTAAGATAATTTGAGTATTGTAATTCTTGTCTGTGTTATATTGTAGATTTAAAAACCTGACAGAAATGGACTGTTTTATCAAGGCTTTTCGCTATTCGTGTAACAACATGCCAGAAAACAAATTTCTACATGAATTACCAGCTGGTCCTTTTGAAAAACTACGGGTGCAGGTCGAAGCATTTCAGTCACTTGTAGCGGCAACAGCAGATAACGTGTCAGCGATAAAGTGGGACGTTGGAAACCAGAGTAAAGCAGAACAATTGAAAGCTGCGGAGGCACCAAAGAGTCCAAATCCTTCTATGATGGATGCTGACTCGTATGCAAAACAAAACCAAGTGTTCCCGTGTCTGGTTGCTATGCTTGGTTCTGGTTTTGCCTATATGAAGGTAACATTATTTCATATCAGAAAAGACATTCGAATAAAGTGTTAATTAAAATAAGAACTCAAGGTGGGAACGGTTGGTAATATTAATCAACAGCGGATTGGAAAATGATGAATCTTTTCATGAAAGAATGAGTGACTAGTAAGTGTAGAGGACATCTGATTATATTAAACTAAAGGAAATTGCAAAAATATCAAAAATAAACAAGGTCTATATCAGAAGAAATATACCGGTTGTTCAATACACAGAGTAATATTTATAAATTAAGGAAAAAACACCGAGCAGCAGTGGCTTCTGGTGGAAGAAGAGTAAGAAACCACCATGCACAAGGTGCATAGTGTTTGTTTATTCATTCTGACCTCAGGCCCTGCAGCTAAAAGGAGCATCTTCTTTTCAAACAGTGCTGTAGGAGGTTCAATTTGTATTTCGAACTCCATGTTGTTGAAAATTTTTAGGAAGCATTGAACTATAACTGTAATTCAATATCTATAAAATGCGAGAAGATCACTTTAAATTTCTGAGCCCTGCTACCGCAAATATCTAGCCACACAAACAAAAGAAAATAAGCAATGGTTGAACTAAAATAATTGGACTTGCTCATCCAAGTTGAAACTCCATGAACTTTTGTACACACACAATATTTTAGTGCTTTACTCACGTTCCCTTCTGTGGCAAATCAATTCTCAGGGGTCCCCATTTCATCAGAAACATATAGAGCTTATTTCTGTACAGTGCATACCTCTGACATAATAGAGAGCAGAGCTGGTAGATTGGTTTGAAACCTAGATTTTTGTGACAGCTTCTCAACAAACAGATTGCCTCCTTTTGGGAAGACAGAGCACACCATGCAATTGCCTCCTTTTGGGAAGACAGAGCACACCATGCAATTGCCTCCTTTTGGGAAGACAGAGCACACCATGCAATTGCCTCCTTTTGGAGACAAGCCATGTGTGTTGGACCAGTGACCACTCCGTCCTCATCCTTGTTGGGTCATGGGAAGTAGTTGAACTCACAGAACCACTACATGATTACCTTGGATGATAATTAGCATTGCTATGGTTGTCGCCTCCCATTGGATCAAGTTTGTTATAGCAAGTGAACTTTAGAAAACTGTAAGGATTGGCGAGAGGACTAATGGCTGCTCTTTGACCTACACCGTAAAAGTCAATTCATGCGATGCATAGGCAGCAGGCTGAGCTGCACATTCCCCATTGAATCTTCACCACCAACTCCTCTTGAGTAAAAGTGAAGACTTACCCATATGGTTTGTCTGCAGTCTCATGTGGCACATCTTTCCACACCAGAAACCCCATGGGAGAGAAAGGTGAAGAGATGGTATAGTCGAAAGTCATGCAGCTAGAGATCACCTTGAGGAGATCAGGGGCGGCCCTATGTACCCCAAAAGACTTCCACTGCTGCTCTAGTTTGTGACCTGAAGCTTGCCCTTATTTTGGAGTCTATGACAAAGAGCATGCAGATGCAAACTGAGATGTGTTCTACACTGATCAACCCCTCTCAGCCACAGGCTGTTTCTTCTTTGAAGTCCTCTTCAAAGAAGTCAGCCCAGCATTGGCTACAGCTCTAGGGATCTCAGTCCTCTACATCTGAGCACTCGGAGCACAAGCTACACAAACCATATTTTCCTGCAATGGAAACCTTTGGGTTCCTGTTCGGGTATTCTGGAACCTTGGCCAGTCCAAGTGCATGGGTCTGAGCACTTGGGTCTTAAGTCCGGGAACTCCAGAAAACCACCGTTGCCTCAGCAAACTTCCCAAGCTCCAGCAAGCCAAGACAGGTGGGAGATAGAAACAAGACACCCAGGTTTGAAGGGGCACCTTCTGCCTTCAGTGGGTTTTGGACCCAGGTGGTGTTGGCACCTAAAGTGGCCCAGGTGTTAAAGAGTACATCACATTTTGAGAAGATGTGCTTTTGATAATGTTCACTATTTCATAAGCAACTAAAATTTGCTTAATTACTTTGATATATATTTAGGTGGTGTACATACCTACCTATACACATGAGTTATCATATATGAATAATATATAATTATCTATGAACTGTCTTTATATTTCCTGCTTCTCGTGTAAACTGCTCTTAGAGAGTACGTCACGTTTTTGCAGGGACAGCTCATTTCACAAAATGAAAGCGAAGATGTACCAATACCTTTTTTGTTCAAAACCAATAAAATTAGATTATATTAAATGCGTATGGCTTATATAGCAATTTATATGCCTATTTTATATTTTTATCACTTTTATTAATTCAATTACATGTAAGAACGCTTCTTTTTTCAATATCGTGGTCCAAAAAGTCTCAAACTTACTACATTTCCATTCATGCTGTATGTTTATCACTGTATGATTTATCATGTTCATGGGCACCTAACATTCAAATGAACAAGAAGGTGGTTGATTTACCATAAGATTCCTATGAGACTACTCCCCACGTGTTCAAATATTGCAATTTTAGCCCAATTGGTTTAAGGACAAGTAAGACACCAAACATAGATCCCACTTTAATCAATCCTAGCTCAAAATGTTATTTGCGTTAGGATAACATATCATAAATGTGTATAATATTCATACTCCAAAGAATTTATATGTCCTGTATTTGGGTGTCTGTGATGGTAATTGTTGAATAAATAATTGAAACTTGAACGCAGAGCATCCACCCCATAAATGTCGATATAAGTCGCTAATTATTTGTGATAAAATTATAATTACGCTTGCATCTGAATCCTGACATATTGGCAACAAAAAGCGATGCTGTGATTTTTTGGTTTAGTTTTTCTGTTATCCATCCTGAAAGTTTGACGTTGCAATTTTCCCGTTGATTTCCAGGATGTTCATCTTCTTCATTTCATAGAAAAAGAACAAAGCAAGAGTTCAAAATTGCTGAAAGGTTTTTGCAGTTCAGATATTACAGAATCAAAAGCCGTTGACCGGATTAAATTTCGCCCAGCCGTTTTCTTGGAATAACCATTCTTAAGTGGGGTTCTCGTCCTATTATCCTTTCTTTCAGCTTCAACGGCCTTTGATGTTGATCATTGGCCTCTAAAACAATACCGTTTGCTCAAGTTGAGCTGACATTTGTACAAAACATAGTAAACATCGGCCCTGAACATGTGGTGAGGTTGTCAATCAATTTTTGGCCAATCACATGGATAAAAGAGACTTTGAAGTACGGAAAACATTATTCAGAGATCTGTCAAACGGCGACAGCGACAAGCTGATTTCAAAGGGTGACGTCATGGAGGCGGCCCTTGGAGCCCCGTGACCTAAATCCTGGCAACGAGTTGTGTTGCCTTGCTTCGGTGGGGCGACCTACCGCCGCCCGTGGTCAGTGGACGGATGTCCAGGTTTGGTCTACCGCCCCCTACCGCTTCATCCTGTTTTTACGGATAGTGTTATATTGTATGTACTCATATCTGTATACTTTATGTAGTAAGCTTGTCATTACTTTCTGGTTATTTTCTCAGTGAGTTTCATTTCTCTTTCCAACCTGGGTTTTGTATCGCTATTTTGTGTGTTTTCTCTTCTGTTCACGTTAATGCTTATTTCGATGTGTTTATTTGTACTTTTATTTCCTCATCCCAGGGTTTCGATGAAATATTATTATGTACGTGGGTATTGTTGATTTAGGTGCCAGTTTTTTCCCTCGCCTGTCTTTAGTGTGTAGGACCACTGTTGTAGTCCATCGTGGTACGGCCTTTGAAGGGGCATCGTCTGACGATTCCCGCTCTTCTTGAACATTTAAGGTCTCCCTTCATTAGAACGCAAAACAAGCAAGATTACTATAAAATAAACCACTAAGGCTATGATATGTTAGCATGTTTGCATCTTGTCCCTACCCGGAAACATACTTTCGGCATGCCGCCTGATTTCGCGGTACCATCGGAATACCACTCTCCTTTTGCCATGGGCCGTTCCTACCTGCAGCCACGTGACACGCTGTTAAGTATGATTGACGGGTGGCATTGTTCTGTTTGGCGGCGGAAAACAAAAGAATGACATATGAACGTTCGGACGACCACATGCCTGTGTGGTTTTTTGGCGGTTTTCTCATATTTCTACTGTGGTTAAAAGCTTGGAATTTTGACAAATTATAGAAACGCCATTCATCTTGTAAAAAATAGTATATATATATATATATACATACATATATGTATATATATTACAAAATACATCTGATATATAATAGCATAATCCAGATCCATATAGGGCCTGGCCCTGTTTCTGAATTAACTAATGAAATGTGATTAATTAAGATATAATATATGCATATATATAAATTACACACACACACACACATATATATATGTATATATATATATATATATATATATATATATATATATATATATATATATATATATATATATATATATATTACCCTGATTGGTCATTTTATACCTATCACAAAGCGGTGCCTAGAGACTCTCCGTGGAACTTTTCTTTTTTCAATGACCATGTCACTTGTTTTCAGTTAACGCCCTTTGATCATGAAATACTTTTTAAATCCTGTATCATTTTCTTGCAGGTGGAGGAGAATGGGACGTTTACCATGAAAGAGTCGTCAGCCAGAGGGGGCAGGTCGTTCCTTGGCCTAGGAAGTATACTTACTGGTGCCACTGTAAGAATCTCTCTTTCGTCTTAATGGAAGTCTCCCTGGTCGATGCCTATTTCATGTTATATTGTATTATGATATGTAAATTTATTGACCAAATAAATATATATCCTGAGTTTTCAATCCACATATATATATATATATATATGCGTGTGTGTGGGGAGGTGTTCACAAACATTACCTCAGAGCTAGGATACACAAACAATCATACATTTTAGACCCTCGCTCTAGAACTAAATCTATTGACAGCGATGCAAATATCAGCCCTAAATGGCGGTGTAGCATACGGATTATACCAGGCAAAGAACTCGTCGACATAAAAGTTATATACCAGTAGCAGTGGCACAACCTCCTATTGAGAAATTGTTTTGTTTGTACTGATTTATACCTTGAAATTGTAGCGTATATTCAAAATGAAACAGTGTTTTAAGTTTCTTTTTGTAACTGTATGTACAGTTGCTATCTCTTTGTCATCACACGCTGTATATCACCGTTGTTTATTTTGTCTCAATGTTGAGTTGTTAGTGACATTGCACTTTCACGTGTGCCCAGCAATAGCCGATGACATATTTTTAGCTAGTGTCATCCTAACGTGAACATTCACGGTCTGTGATGTGATGCATTTTTTTTCACCCCACTGTATCCACATCGTATTTTTTTGTGCACAACGAGTTCATGATAGCGGAAAATAAATCAGTTGTGAGTAAATACGTGTTAGTAAAAAGTGAGCAAAAATCAATATAAACATTTGAAAAATACCTGGGTAAAATGGGGGTATCATCAAAATCATAAAACGAAGAGATAATATGTATGAGATATTAAAAAAGAACTCAAATGGGACATTCTGAAAGTAAATCTCCAGGCTTACAAGAAAAGTCTACTTGCGAATATGAATGAGGCAAAGAAACTTTTTGTGAGAGATGCTTTGAAAAGTTTCTGAAAACAAACAACACTTGGTCCACTATAAATGAAATTTTACACACTGAAAAATAAAAGTGGTTTTCCACATGCATTTAATCGATAGTTATCTGACCAATAGGATAACTGCAATGGATTTGGTATGTACTTTATAAAGAAAGGACCCAAATTAGCTTCAAAAATTAAGGTTCCACATGACAAAAACTTCACGGATTATGTGACAAATCCCACTTGAAATAAGCTCCGTTTCACAAGTGTTACAGGTGATACGATATTAAACATACCAAACTTTTGAAAACCGACGAACAGATGTTGCCATGACAATTTGTCTTGTACTCTATTGAAACCGATAAAAATAGAAATATATAAAGCGATTACTATCGTTATAAATCAAATGATTAGCCCGGGATTTTTACAGACCTATGGAACATTGCAAAAGTCATACTGATTTATAAAAAGAATGATAATGCTGTTTTTCAAAATTATAGGCCAATTTCTGTTTTTCCTGCAATTTTCAAAATATTTGAACGGGTCATCTTTGGCCACACTCATCAATACTTCAAGATATTCGTTAAAAAAATGTCCCTCGACGGAACTAGTTGCATATTAATTAATAGACAGAATTTTGACTGAAACGGATAAAGGAGACATACCTATAAATCTATATATGGATCTGTTAAATGCATTTAATACTCTAGATCACAAAAACTTACTACAGAAACTATGTTTATGGAATAAGGAACACAAGTCTTCCGTGATTTTAAATCTATCTGAACAATATTTGGGATGTGATATGTATATATGTATATATATATATATATATATATATATATATATATATATATATATATATATATATATATGTATATATATATATGTATATATATATATATATATATATATATATATTATATATATATATATATTATTTATATATAAGGAAATATGATCTAGACAAGTATGACACAGAGTGTCACAAACAAAATTGTTATATTTGCCATTCAACTATTGGTGTTGTATCCGAATCGAATCGATTAAAATACTACAGAAATTATGTTTATGGAATAAGGAACACAAGTCTTCCGTGATTTGAAATCTATCTGAACAATTTTTGGGATGTGATATGTTTATATATATATATATATATATATATATATATATATATATATATATATATATATATATATATATATATAAGGAAATATGATCTAGACAAGTATGACACCGAGTGTCACAAACAAAATTGTTATATTTGCCATTCAACTATTGGTGTTGCATCCGAATCGAATTGATTCAAATACACGAGCTTAGTTTTAGACCTGGCGTACATGCACGTGAACCTGTACACCTTTAGTATTGGTTGCATCAAATACCCTGAAATAATGGCTGGCACAGTCCCAAGCGTAAGCCTAATTATGTCTCCCCGTGCAACGGAGGGACATATTGTTTTTGCGTCCGTTTCTTCCGCTTTTTCTTCTTCTTCTTCTTCTTCTTCTTCTTCTTCTTCTTCTTCTTCTTCTTCTTCTTCTTCTTCTTCTTCTTCTTCTTCTTCTTCTTCTTCTTCTTCTTCTTCTTGCGCTTCTTCTTCTTCTTCTTCTTCCTTTTCTTCTTCTTCTTCTTCTTCTTCTTCTATTTCTTCTTCTTCTTCTTCTTCTTCTTCTTCTTCAACACTTTGTAGCATGCTTTGCGGACGCAATAACTCAAGAAAGCGTTGACTTGGGAAGTTGAAATTTTTTGTGAAGATGTAACTATATAAAACCTTGCTAGGGAATGCAGATGGGTGACCTTGACATATTTTTCAAGGTCACATAGGCGTGTCATCTAAAATTGACGCGGACGCAACAATTCTGCAAGGATTTGACCTGGGAGGTTGAAATTTTTCATGATTATGTACCATACATGAAGATTGTAGATGGGTGAAATTGACCTTCTGTCAAGGTCACATGACTACTTTTTAAAAATCATTGCAGATGCACTCGAGAAAGATTTGACTGAAACAGGTTGACATTTTGCATGATTATGTTTCTATGTAAGACCTTTGTATGACCGTACTTGTGACTGCAGATGTATGATATTGACCTATTTTTCAAGGTCACGTTGGCATTTCGTAAAAAATCAACATGGATGTGTTGACTCAAGAAATATTTAGCTTGGGAAGTTGAAATTTTATGTGAATATGTACCTGTTAAGACGTTGCCTGGGATTGTAGATGGGTGACCTTGACCTTTTTCAAGGTCACATGGCCTCTAATAAGAGTGTGCTGGTGCTTCTACATTGGTAATCTTTGCTTAGATTTTGAAATGTCAATAAAGAGTGTACCTTCACCATATCTGTAAATCATTGGAATCGGGTATGCTTATTTATAAAAATAAGGGTGACAATAGTAAAGGCGCACGGGGAGACATTTGATTTTCTGTCGGAAAATCAGTCTGTTCTAGTTATAAGTCGTATAAATACCAAGCTGCTGGTGCCTTGTATCATAGCGGTCAAATGTGACCTTAATTCGGGTCCCTCAGACCTTTATATAAATATTTTTTTCATCAACTAACAATAAACTGTATTTTATATGCGTATGTGTGAGTATGTATATTTACATGTATATATCTGACCAAAATGATTGATTGTTTGTACATGTATTGATTCAATAAATGCTTCCTGATTCCTTCTGTTTGCGCGTGTGTGAACTCCTCTGGTGCCAAACACAGGAAAATGTATTCATCTGAACTATGAGGATGATACTACATGTAGATGGAAATTCCTTTCAAAAGTGTTTCAAGTACCAGTATGCGTATATTTCCAAAGATAAGAAAACTTCATGTCAACAGTGTTTTTGGGCTCTCTGGACCCATTGTGCCCAAAGCTCGCTGTCAATGAAAGCTGTTGACGCAATCTCCAACTTCAATGAAAGGGTCTAAATTTGTTTCCATCCTTTCATATGGAGAAACAGAAAGAGTAACATCAGAACTGCACATCTCGTGCAGGATATTTAAATTAAAGCTGAGTGCAACAAAACACAGGGCGGTACTTGTAATTGCGTTTTCAGTTTTCACAAAAACGTTTTGACAATCATCATAAACGGCGCGGAATTCGTGGGCTTATCCTTTTTAGTAATTAAGTTATTTTGTACACGTATGAATAGAGCTACGAAGAACTGATGCAAATGGCCGAAAAGGGGGAGGAAAGGAACGTTCATACCTTTACCCAGGACTTTCATGTACACAGCACTGAGGATGACGACGTGTATGCCCATACTCTTCCAGATCATCTTGCCTTCTACTTTGGTAAAGGTGTCGGCAAAACCATCGGTACGGTCAAGTGGAGAGCCACGTTTTCACATTAAATTATATATATATATATATATATATATATATATATATATATATATATATATATATATATATATATATATATATATATATATATATAAATATATATGTGTATATATATATATATATATATATATATATATATATATATATATATAATTTATTTTTATACCGCGAGACGCATTGTTTGGAAGTTTAGTTCACTTATTATCACTTTTATCTACGCATTTGTATTTATATTCTTTGATTGCCGAGCGGCTACTTAGTGTATTGCCCTGGGTAAGAAGCCATGTCTCCGTACATATGTTCAAGTGTCAATGAAGATCGCTCAACTCAATTGCGTGCACCCCTTGTGTTTTAAGGCAAACAGACCAGCATGTTCACCTTTCAGAGTACATTTAACCATAGGACTACAAAGCACACCAGAGTATTTGCCCACATGGACTACCAAAAGTTCTTTCACACATATTTCGAGCAAAAGTGAGACAAATACTGCACACCAAAAGAATTGTAAGCCTATCCTTTTTGGGGGGGGTTGGGGGGGTTGTGTTTTTTTTCAAACTCAATAATGAAAGTGTCGAATATATTGCTGGACGCTTCACAAACTTCGATTATGTCGAAATCTATTTGACATGTACGGACTTCGGCTGTGCTTCATTTCGCTCGATATGCGGAAGCGGGCCCTTCCAAGCGCCAACATACAAGACCGTACAGACGGTCTTCTCGTCATTTGATTAAACGGATGAACTGTATCAATCGCTAATATATATATATATATATATATATATATATATATATATATATATATATATATATATATATATATATATATATATATATATATATATATATATATATATATATATATATATATATAATGATACACATGCTTACCTGTGTTTAACCAGCATTTTTAGCAAATTAGAACTGTTTATGTTTTCTTATTTAAGTGTCTGAAACTCCGATCAAATTTGCAGAATATATAAAGATAACCGCCGTTTTTTTTTAAATTCGACTCCCTGTTGCAACGGAATTGCACCGCTTTCAGGGCAAAACGAAAGGCGCGCCAGCTTTTTTCGGTACAACCCACCCACACTCAAATGGATCATTATGGTTAATTTGTCTCCCTTTTATTTACTTTTGAAATAGGAGACTTCAAGAAAGAGGACCTGGCACGGAGCTGGTTACATCATATGTGCAATGATGTTGCTCAGATAACGCATTTGGCAATGAAGTCTAATGATATCAAGACTGTTTTTGTATGTGGTAGTTTTGGGAACAACTCATTGGTCCGAGAACTCTTTACCGAGGAGTTTCTGCTGCGCACACTATTTGCAGGAGAGGTATTGTATAATTTTAGAATATCCTTGCTTCATTTTTTCAACATTTGGAGAAAGACGATATGTCAGAATCTCGCCTTGCAAATAATTTGGGATCTGGTGAAAGCAAACAGAATTAAATAGTCATATTAACGCTACGACAGACAAACATATCTGTTATATTCTGGACAGCCACTATAAATTAATATATTAATACAATTTTTAAAAGGTGTGTGTGTGTGTGTGTGTGTGTGTGTGTGTGTGTGTGTGTGTGTGTGTGTGTGTGTGTGTGTGTGTGTGTGTGTGTGTGTAAACATGCGTAACAGAGTAAAAAGTATTGCACGAACGTAGTGAAGAGGTTACGAGAGACCTTTTCACAAATATACGGTATTTTGCGAGCTATTTATTTGATCCAATCCGCCAATCCAAAATCAGATATCACATAATTCTTAAGCTGGGAATATGAAAGCATCATCCAGTGTGTCTGAGCAGGAAGAGACGAACATATAAGAATGTCCAGCAATCAACTGCACTGTCCCGATTTGCTGCTTCGGTTAGTTTAGGCATCTATTCATTTAATCGATAATTCATGCAGTAAAATGGCTCGGGCACATCCTAATTGCATGATCACATTCACGATTTTGGGACTAAAAAACACGGTAAGGCCTTTGCACGGGCTTTGACGGGCCATATCGACGCCATTTCTTGTCCGGAACTCAACGAAAGTTGTTTCTTGAATTTATGAAATAATTTATCAGATCATCGTCTCGCTCCGGTCTGATTTAATCATATGTTGATATCCGACGGGAATCGCTTTGATGATATAATGAATTGTTTTATCATGGCATAAAACTTCTTTCGGTCCAATTTAATATGTAAATATTTATTGATCTGATTAAATCGAACAAGAAGTATTTTGATGATATGATGAACTGTTTGGTTATCTCATTAACTCACTTCCGCTCGGATTTAATCAAACTACAACATATTTATTGATTTGATGAAATCGGACCGGAAATGATTTGATAATGTCTTCAATTATTTGATCATCTGTTCCAATTCGTCCAGTGATATGGAACATGAATTTGTGTTAGGTCCAAAAATGTTTAATGGGTTGTTCAAATCGATTTTGTCATACGATCATATGTACTTCAACATATGTTCAATTAAGTCTATTCTATCATATCATGAAAGCAATTTGAGGGTTTGATCAAATATAATGTTACATATATCTGAATGGTTTACTATTTATAGTAATATTATGAAATCGTGTTAATAATATCATTATATATAGAATACATAATTCTCAAATTTGCTGAAAAGGAATGAGTCGAGAAGGCGCGTTCGCAATCAAGTTTCTTTCACACGACCTGGAGACTTTCACTATAACATTTTTGAACATCGATCTCAAAAACCTAAATGTTTTCACGAACAATGACACACTTATGGCTGCCAAAATATTTCCCTTCCAGACAAAAAAATAAAAATATGAATCCTTTGATGCCGGCATTTAAGACTCTTATTTTGATGTAAAAGGTGAAAGTAAGGTCAAGTGATGATTTCTGGACTGAAAAGTCATTTTAGACAGGAATTATTTATATCACATCAGAATTCAAGTAGCTGTCTCCATGGAGCAAGTGCGCATTACTATTTTATCATTAAATTCGCATGCTGCTGGGAGCTTTGCAAGAATAACGGAAGATAGCACTTTTCTGCTTATCCTAGCAACATCATGCAGCAAAGTGACTAATATAAGGAACTGTGTGCTGTAACGTGATTGCCCGCGTTGCAGAGCCGAATTGGACCGGAGCGGAAAGCATGTATACCCATAATGCTTACACAAAATTTAGAGCATCCGGTGTCATATGTAATGGGCCAATACATTTTTTATTTGCAGGTTGGTCAAAGAGAGGCTCGTTTTGTGAAGGGAGGTGGTTTTCTTGGTGCCATTGGGGCGTTCATGGAAGGATATAAAGTGTGATCCGTGCCATAATATTGCAAAAATATTTACAATGAGGCGCTGTACTTGTTGGTTTCTGTACAATTTAGCGACACAGAGCGATCTGACTGGGCAAATATTGAGCTGAAATGTTTCGAAAACAGGCGTGATGATAAATAGAAAGATCAAGTGCGAACCATGCAATGATACTGTGGAATTATGAGGATTATTGGAGATTTAAAATTGCTCATGTGTAACAAAGTCTGGATGCATTTGGTTTAAACATATTTTATTAATCAATTGCGTCAAAGATACATAATGTAATAGGATTAGTAATTGGTGCAAAGGACAGAGACCTAACTGGACGCATTTGAACATCATTTCTTAAAGTCGAAATGTTTTCGTAATCATTCGATTTTTTGGGATATATCTCTTCGAAAGATATTTTAAATCTGACTAATTTTTTTGCTCGTGTGGATCTTCTTCTGCGAAACTACTTGGTTTATGTTTGAAATTGAACATGAATACTTCAACACATCCAAAGGGCTGTAAATTGGTCAAAAAGTGGTGGAACAGCGTTTCAATTTTTTATTAATTTCTGTTGTTTCTGAATTTTTTTAATTTTTTGTCCAAAACCAAATGTTGTAGTCTCTAAAAATTTATTTGACGAGTATGTATCTTTGCGTTCACATGCACGCGTATTAGCACAACTATCATTTCGTAAATTTCAAATAAATTTGAAAATATGTTATAGGTAATAGAAAAAAGGTAGTTTGGAATGTCTCAGTGCATCTTTATTCCTCGAAAAAAACATACATAAAGATGCATTTAAAACTCGATGAAGATCTGGCTTGACAGGATTCCTCGTAAACATATGTTATCAGGTTTAGTATCTGGGTCATATATATATATATATATATATATATATATATATATATATATATATATATATATATATATATATATATATATATATATATATATATATATATATATATTATATATATTATATATATATTTAACTGAAAGTAAGCTGTGCTCATTTCTGCTCATCTTGGGTCAGTTGTTCAAGCTGCAGCTAAAACTCGACTCCGCTCTTTTCAAGTTCGAGCTAAGTCTTTGGTGAATATGTCTGGGTCAATTGAGCATGCGCTGCTCACACAACTGTTTTGTTTAGACTGTGTGCAGCTAAAACTCGACTCAGCTCTTTTCAGGTTCTAGCTAAGTCTTTGGTGAATATGTCTGGGTCAATTGAGCATGCGCTGCTCACACAACTGTTTTGTTTAGACTGTGTGCACTTAATCTAGAGAAATATAAAAATGTAATAAATCATGTGATAGCTATACTCCTTCCATGGATATGCAAGGAAAGCATTTGTTGCACAGCTTCCCAGTTCATACTGTAGGTTATGGTTCATTGAAAGCCTGGGATCAAGAATGAAAAGTTTTAAATTAGTAAAATGAAAATTATATTTTCCCAGACCATCTGTGTGTTGATGCACAAAGAAAAAGCCGTGTAGAAAACCAAACAAATTGTCCTGAGGCAGATTCCACGACTGGAAAAAGGAATGTCAGCTGGCCACCTGCTTGACTATGCGGTCATAGGAGGGGGGGGGGGCAATCATAGCTGTCTATTGAAATCAGTTTGATCGTGGTATCTATGATAATAACATTCATTTGCTCAAAACCATATCGCAGCAACAGAGGTTATTAACTTGCACATATTTTGTGAGGAATTTTGCAGGAATAGCAAATGGAAAAGGTATGTTTCCTGCGTAGAATACGTTCTCATTCCGTAAACAAGAAATTATGAATATATGTGTCAGATTCTGATAAAATGACACGTGTTGTACATAGTAAGAATACAAATAACATAAATTTTAACTTAACTTAACTTTACGGGCTAGGCAAAAAGTACAGACAGTAGTATCCTTTTTCTTGTTGTTTCCTGTTCCATCCTGACACCCTTAAAATGATCATAAGGTGACATATATATAAATATATATATATATATATATATATATATATATAAATGTGTGTGTGTGTATTGTACACAATTAAATACATATGTAGTATATATATATATATAATACATATATTATATATATATGTATGTATATGTATATATATATATATATATATATATATATATATATATATATATTAGTCAAGCACTGTGATGGTACCCATGATCTTGCAGCCTACTGTTACCTTTGCTTTCCTCAAGCATGTTCTTTAAAATGACACAGAAACAGTTGGACAAGTCAGAATATTAGAAAGGTATCCATGACTTTTCGGCAGTCGTCCTAGCACATACGCTTCCCTTCATCACCATGAGTTTAAACTACCTCTGTATCATCGACCAACGCACACAGATGCTGCTAACATCAAATACGTTTTGTTTCAATTAGCTTGACCTTTGCCTGTTTTCCAGGTTCAAACTAATGAGTGGCACTCCAAGGTTCTGCTCGGTTCTCAAAATTTTAACAATTATTCCATAATTATATTTGTTTAAATGCGAGCGCTCGTGAGCAATATCCTAGACTGGTCATAACCTCACGTATGTGAACTTAAAGTGCTTGGTGATGATTGTATGATTTTTAAAGAGGTACCACGGACTAGAAAATATCTGTATTGAAAACTTAAAACTGACAATTACGACACAATGGTGATTTTTTTTTTTTTTACTTTCTCTTTTTGCGTCACCATATTCACGTTTGTTCATTCTGTATGCTGGTAAAATGAAATGGACTCCCGTGACTACGGCACATCATAAAAGAAAAGTTCAAACATATTCATGTGGACTGGTTCACCAAGGAGCATAGGCAATATTACTAATAAAACTGGCTCTCCAGACGAAGAGAGACATAATATGATATGTACAAATACAAAGAACTCTTTTCAGAAAAATATTATCTATGGAAAGAATAAGCAGGATATTCGAAAAAGACATGGTATATGCTTTCATTAGGGCTTACACATTTACTTGCAGCAGATTGGAAGATATGTAAAGAAGAATTTACTAGAAAAAAAATCGTAAACATAAATGAGCATGAATACTATTAGGGAATCTGTTGCCATTAGAACAAGGACCAGGAACAGAATTGCCAAACCAAAGAGTATATTTATTTTTCGACAAAATAGCGTTCACAGGTGATCAATTCCGAGCCAGCACTTCGGGTAGAGAGTTTTTTGAGTAAATACCCAGTCCGTCTTTACGTCCTGCAACTCTAGCTTTCCCAATGGGCTATATATATATATATATATATATATATATATATATATATATATATATATATATATATATATATATATATATATATATATATGTATATATATATATATATATGTATATATATATATATATTATTCTTCACGTACACAATACAGGTACACCATTTTGTGAGAAAGTAAGAAGAAAAAAGAAACAAAGAGCTCAACGATGATACATAGTACTTACAGATGGCATGTGAATATTAACAACTTATAAACGATATTATTCTACACATAAACTTGTACGGATATCACCCAGTTCCTCTCTTGCAAATCCAATTAAACTATTTTTTCAAGTATATCCAAAATCTCTATTACCATGTGTATCTTTTCATCAAATGTACTTTTCTTTCGTATTGCCAACATGTGTTTTGCAATGTGATATTGAACATTTCCGGATATTAAACCTAAAGAACTTCTAATTAAAGTGTAGTTATTACCAATTATTGTCAACTTATTATCAATGCAACATTTTGCAAGAAAGGAAACAGTTTCATTGTCTATATTTTCCATTGTCAGTATCATTTTCAAAACTCTCAAATATAACATTTCTTTTACATGTAATGTGTTGGTCAGGAAAGGCAAAATTTTTGCATGGGTCATTACAGGGAGTTTACACAAATGTCTTACACTCTTATTCCAAGCTTTCAGTATACCATCTATATGTTTATCTTTCAACTTCCATGCCTGTGCTCCATAAAAAGAATTACAATATGAATTAAACAATTTCATCATGAGCCTATGACCAACATTATGAAAGTTAGCATACAATCTGTTCAACGAACTGTAAAAACTACCCCTCTTTTTCGATATTTCTATTTCCTCAGACAAGTTAAATGATATCCAATTTCCTAAATGTTTCACTTTTGATACCCAGGCTATCTTTTGACCGCCTAAATATAAACAGGACTCATTATTCCGCATTTCAACTTTTGAAAACCTAATACACTGTGTCTTGGATGGATTAAATCTCGCATCAAATTCCTCACTAAATTTGTCGCAAATATTCAACATTTCCTGTAAACCTGAGAGACTTGGATTCATTATAGTTATATCATCAGCATATGATATAGCCCCAAAGTATTTACGGCCAATCCAACAACCATTGCCATTTTCCTGTAATCTATTTAGAAGAACATCCATATGAACTGTGAATAATAAAGGAGATAGAATTCCACCTTGACGTACCCCATTTGTGGAGTTGAAACAGTATGATTTTGTATCTTTCCATTTTACACTAATGTTTTGTCTTGCATACAAATCCTTTAGCATTTTTAAAATGAATGGGTTTACGTTTCTATCCAATAACAATTTAAAAAGACGATCATGTCTCACTCTATCAAAAGCCTTGCTTGCATCAATAAAGCAACTATAGACATTAGAATTTCCAAGAAAGTAATAGTTAACTGTGTCTTTCACAGTTAGCGTTGCCAAAGTAGTCGAGTGTTGATCTTTATAACCAAATTGCATATCAGATGATCGAATTTTATCTCCTTCCTTCTCAATAAATACCATTTCGAAAATCTTCAAAATTGATGAACATAATGTAATGCCTCTATAATTTTCACTTGAACACGTATTTACTCTTAAAGCTTTTGGTATGGAAACGATTGTAGAATTAAGTAAAGATTTCGGGACATAACAGTGCATTATCATACTATCGAATAAGCATTTCAGTTGGTCGTGTAATATATTTCCTGCATGCAAAATATGATCTGAAAATAGAATACCATCACTATCTGACTTATTACGCTTTAACATACTTACCGCTTTCTGTATATCCGAAATATCTATTTGAATGAGCTGTGACATGTCTCTATTTAATCTTTCAACAATTTCACGATCAATTTCTTCAATTTCATTCCTATCTGATGGCACAGAATTAAATAATTTTTCATATTTTTCTGCAAATAAATTTGTTATTTCTTCTTTTGATGTTTTTCCGTCAATACAAGTGGGATAATTATACTGTACTTTTTTTGTTGTTTTTTTTCACCTCAGTCCAAAAGTCTCGATAATTACTCTTAGTTATACTCTCTGCCATTTTATTTTTTTCTCTTCATCTCTGTTCTTTAACTTTCTTATAGCATAGTGATATAATTGTTTTGTCCTTTTCATTATGTTATACACTACTCCTTGACCAGGTCTATCACAACTGCACCACAATTTATACCAAAAAATTAGCATCATCTTTAAAATCCTTAATTTGGGTGTTCTAGTACGGCTTATTGTGACCTTTTTTTTCTTTTTACGTGGAAAACAAGAGTCTGACTTGATACAACTGTTGATTATACTTTCGCATAATTCATCGATTTCTAGCAAATGTGCATAAGAATTACACCCAGCATTTTCACAGATACATGCATCACATGTTTTTGTCTTTTCAAAATGTTCATGTAACGTCATTCTATAAATATTTATATGTTCCTGAGTTGCTTTTTGCCATGCAATACCTTGGTTGTGGCAAGAGCTTTCTGGAATACTCAACTTTTGTATATCTAAATCAATAACCATATATATGGGATCGTGTGTTGAGAAGTTGAGACCGTCCTGCAGCGTATCAGCCGCATTTACTTTATCAAGCACATTCATTGATACAAAAAAATGTTCTTTACATGAAACTCCATTTGGTCCTTGATTTGTGTACTCAGGAAACCCATGCTCATTCCACACAGAAAATAATACATTTCTCTCTAGAAAATCAAGCATATATGTTGCATGTATATTATTTCTTCTAAAATTAACATTCATATCACCACCAATAATAATATAAGTAGCATCTGTTCTACTAATCACAGTCTCAATGTCGTTACACAAATTCACAAGCTCATCTGATAAGACCGTTTGACTGTGTGTGTCATTTGGCATGTATACATTTATCAGCAAGACTTTGTTAGTATCACTCACTTCCATTGTCAATGCTATGGCTCTATTATTTTCAATCTGAATTGGTTCTATTTTGTGGGATATTGATTTGTGCCACATCATAGCAACACCCCCTCTATTTCTCCCAATTTTGATATCCCTAGTCGCGTCTTCACCCGATTTCCCCAGTGCCATATAGTCACTATGCATGTTATTAAGTTCGTGAAGTTTAAATTCAGCGAGCCATGTTTCCTGCAAGAAGACAATTTGACACTTTTTCTCCGTTAGCATATCTTTTATGAATGAGGTTTTGTTTTCTGCAAAACCAGTACTATTATACGACCAAACAGAATATTGATCCATTATGCTTCAGTAGGAGTCCGTGTAATTTTACCTTCTTACTGATCACATGTACATATATGTATCTACATTACTACCGCTTCATATGCTTTCAAGCAAACTGGCAACTACTCGTACAATGTCTTTTACATCACCTATACTGTTGTTTCTAAATAATCTATTTCCATCATTCGTTACAGTCACTCGCCCCCTTGGTCTACCAGTTTCCCAACGAACTCCCGCATCTGCGGATCTTGATCCGACATTACTGGTATAACGCCTATTACGAAAGACTGCAGACGTTATGTCCTTCACAAAAGTGCGTGTCCCTCTATCTGCATCTATGTGAATATCATCAGAAAACATACTATCAGTTTCTTGAATGAGACTGTGTCTTGCATAAATGTATCTTTCAGAACTATCGCAACATAGCTTCATTTTCTCATTCACCTCTGAGACACTTTCGTTTAATAGTTGATCTGCAGTGAGCAAAATTTCAGAATATACAACAGTACAGTTTTTATATTTTGCGCTAGCTTGTGCTATACATGCTTGTATTTCATCAGCAATCAAACTTTCATCTCTGCCGTCTTGTATATCTCGGATCCCAACATGTATAATCATATACTCTAACTCGTCACTATCCACCCATTTGTCCATTTGCTTGAATAGACGTACTCGCGCGACCAGTTTTCAAAATTCTGGCATATTTACGCCCAAAGAATAGAGACCAATTTTACGTGTTTCGGTATGCTATCACATAACATTACAACCTCTGCCTTGTATTCTGCTGGATCATCAAAAAATACACTATTCTCTTTACCGCGCTCACTTTCACAATCATTAGAGTCTAGTGCCTCTATGTCATTTTCATCTAAGGGCCATGATTTACGTTCCAGTCTCCGTAATCGCCTGCGCTCTGCTCTCGTGAATTGAAAATCTTGCTCTGAGCTATCACTCAAACATTCATTCTCAATTTCAGTTTTATCACCATTTTTATTTTCTTTCCTTTCTTCCACACCACCAGTTGTGTCAGTTTGCACAAATCTTTCACTCTCTGGCGTTTTTACTGCTTCTGCATACGATTTGGAATAAGTCTGTTCCTCTTTATTATCAGCAGATTTTCCTTTTACATGATCTAGTAACTCTTCAGTAGAACGAGTATGTTGTTCCATAGTGTTTTTCAGTTGCTTTATCTGACACTCAATCTTGTTTACTGTATCAGATAAAGCTGTCATATTCTTAGCGTCATCTGGCTGAATTTTTGGTGTTTTGACTATATATACCGAAACCTTCAACGAATAACAGTTTGCGTAGAATACTGCTATCAAGCCATGTTTTTATAGATAGAAGAAAAAAGTTATGATCACTAGAGATGACCAGCTGTTTCTGGCCATTAGCGTGTCAATGTAATGGATGGAAACGTGCTGGTGATGTCGTCTTTCATACAGCGAGAGATACTGCAAATAAACACTGAACAACTAAATAAGGGTTCTGAAACGAAATATGTGGATGCTCATTTGGAAGAAAATTGTACATGGAAGACACATCTGGATAAATTACATGGGAAAATAATGGCCAAAGTAGTGGTTCTTCGACGTCTAAGCAAAATTGTCCTGGAAAGTGCTTTAGAAACTGTATTCAAAACAACTGTCTTACCATCGATAGAATACGCAAATACTGCTCGGGATGCTAGTAAGGTTAGAACTAAAACGGCTCAAAGGTTACAAAATGCAGCGGCTCGGATCATAACATGTAATTTCGACTATATTAATATTCGAGGTGACAGTAAAAATTCTAAAGTGGCAAAATTTAGAACAAAGACGAAGATTCCATTCGGTGACGCTTAAGTATAAATGTATTTATGGTTTGGCTCCAAATTATTTATGTGATCAAATTTACCTTTTACATGATCTAAATTGCAAAGAAACAAAACAATCCAATTCTTTAAATGTTATGGTCACACGCCCATACAAACAGTTGTTTAAGCAAAGTTTGCTGTACGATAGTGCTACGATGTGGAATAGTTTGCCTATTTTCTTAAAAGAGTGTCCAAGTGTTTGCCATTATAAGTTGGAATACTAGAAGCACCATTTTAAAAACTGGTGTTTTATTGCCTCTTTGTATATTTTATTTACTTGTATTTTACTGATGCTCAAATGCTACTTTGTACTTTTCAGTGTTTGTTTTCTTGCTACTTTTGATTTTATTTCAATGTATATAGTTGTATATAATACAGGGCCCCTTGGAAGAATAGCCCTGCTGAACGGGTTATCTTGTATAAATGTATTCAAATAGATAAATAATAAAATACCAGGGTTCTGTCATTCCTCCAGTAAACATGACATTACAGACAAAGGTCGTGTAAGCAATCTAATGGAAAATACTCTCCGTGAATATTTGTTTTGTTTTCTCTAATGGTCACCATTTTTTCAAATGCGTTAGCTGGATTCTCTTTTTAACTTGGTGGGAATATAACTTGACCCTGTGGTCAGCAAAGTTGTTCACGATATGGCAGTGCTGTAATTTCACTAAGGCGCCATAAATACCCCTGCAGGCATATTTTTTTCTCAAAAACTGTATATCAAATCTCTTTCAATCTTAGTGTGGCGCTGCATAAGTTTTTTTCCGAAAAATATCAAAAAGGTGACTTTTCATTGATTTCGTCTCTTTTGGAGGGGGGGGGGGTGATTTCCTTCTGTAATGCTACTTAGTAAACTGCTTTGAAATGAAAAGGGAACAGTTCTGAAGACCCAAGGGCTGTATTGTTTTTCAATAGGTGGTGGTATACTTTTTGTAATTTGTTGTAAATTCTTCTTTGCCCTTATTCTAAGCCAAGTTATACCTTTAATTGGTAAAATTCGTTTACCAGATATAAATATCTTTCTGGCGTAAACTTGACTTTCACATGAGCTGTCAATTTGTTTTCTTTCAGCCCCAGGGGCCGGAGTCGGAATGAACAACCAACCACTCAGCCCTCACGCGTGCTGGTTTCTTCTTACTCTTCTGACACCAAAAGCCGCTGTTGCTCTGTGTATGCTCATAACTTAGAACTATTCCACTCTGCATGTAACTGCCGTTACACATCATATCACATCATATCATATCATATCATATCATATATATATATATATATGTATATATATATATATATATATATATATATATATATATATATATATATATATGTGTGTGTGTGTGTGTGTGTGTGTGTATGTGTGCGTGCGAGCGCGCGCGTGTGTGTATGTATGTATGTATGTATGTATGTATACAGCGAAAGCTTTCTATGGTAACAGTTCAGCCCAAAGCTAAAATATGCCTTTTACATATTTATTGTATGTATGTTCATATTTATTTACCTAAACACAATGATACGAAAGCATGAAGATCGCATGCGTTAGGTAAGAATAAAACAGTAAAATATACATATATATTTATAAATAAGATACGTAAATATATTTATGTTCATATATATTGGCGTGTGTGCGTTTGAACCTCGCTGTTAAGAGCACCTACTGTATTAAAAATATAGTCTTTATAGGTATATAATTTAAGAAAAAAAGGGAGTATACATAAGTATTAGTCTCTACATAAAAATGACCTGTTTACGAAGGTGATCTCTATTGGAGATTCGTCATATATACATGCATATACATATGCAATATAAACGCGGCTCTCCACTTGACTGTACCAATAGTTTTGCCGACACCTTTGCCAAAGAAGACTAGAATATCTGGAGGAAAATTGGCATACATGTCGTCATCCTAAGGGCTATGTACATCAAACTCCTGGCTAAATGACTGTACCAATAGTTTTGCCGACACCTTTGCCAAAGAAGACTAGAATATCCGGAGGAAAATTGGCATACATGTCGTCATCCTAAGGGCTATGTACATCAAACTCCTGGCTAAAAGTATGAACATTCCTTTCCTCTCCCTTTTCGACCATTTTGATCATTTCTTTGTCACTCTATTAAAACGTGCACAAAATATATTTCATTATTAAAAAACATTAAGCCCACAAAATCCGCGCCAGTCGTTATATTGTCAAAAACTTTTATATGAAAACTGAGAACACAAAATAAGTAAGATTCTGTGTTGTGATACAAACAGCTTCAGTTCATCCCGCAACGAGATGTGTGGCTCTCTTGTTACAGTGGGACTAAGCCTGCATATGCGACCGTCAGCAAATACTAAGGAGAGAAATACTAAAAGTGTCATACATTATACCTGTTTCTCTTTCCCCCTGTAAAAGGATGGAAACAAGTTAAGACCCTTTCAGTGTGAAGTTAGAGATTGCATCAACAACTTTTATTGGCAGGGTGCTTTGGGCGCAATGCACACAAAAGAACTTTTTCTGATGGATCTGTTCCCATGACTTGTAAACTTGCCTTGTAGATAAAATAGAGTTCATTCTGCAGCTGCTACATAACATTGCATCAGCAGTGGGTTGACTGAACCAAACAGCAGGACACATGTCTTGCTTAGGATTGCAAATTGGTGACCTTGACCTATTTTTCAAGATCACGTGGGTATTTCATCTGAAATCAACGCGAACGCGATAACTCCGCAAGGATTTGACTTAGGAGGTTGAAATTTTGCATGATTATGTACCATAATAGAAGCTATGTTGATATTGTAGATGGATGACCTTGGCCTATTTTTAAGGTCACATGGACACCTTTGAAAAATCATTGCAGACACACTTGAGAAGGATTTGACTTAGGGGGTTGAAATTTTGTGTGATGTTTCTATATAAGACTCATAAGACCTCGCTTGTGGTCGTAGATGTTTGACCTTTAACTATTTTTCAAGGTCACAACCACTTCCTGAAAACTTAAGGAAGCGATAAGGCTAGAAAGATTTAAGGTAGCAGCTTCAAATTGTGTGTTTATGTTTATGTATAACAGCTAGGTTGAGACTGTAGATGGGACGACCTTAACCTATTTTTCAAGGTCATATGGTATTATCTTGAAAATTACTACAGACGCCATAATTCCAGAAGAATTTGACTTATGAGGTTGAAATTTAATATGATTATGTACAAGCATAAAAACTAGGTTAAGACTGTAGATAAGTGACATTAACCTATTTTTAAGATCACTCAGCCATTTTCTCCAAAATTGTTGCAGACATGATAAGTCTTAAAGTATTTCAGTTAGGAGTGAAATTTTGTGGGATTATGTACCTTTCTGAGACCTCGCTTGGGATTGCAGATGCGTGACCTTGACCTATTTTTCAAGGTCATCCAAGCATTTCCTTGCAATTGCTGCATATGCCGTAAGTCTTACAGCATTTAAATTAGGAGGCGGAGGGCGACAACTGGTAAGGGCGCACGGGGAGACATTTGATTTTCTGTTGTAAAATCAGACTGTTCTAGTTTATTTATTTACTTATTTGTTTATTTATTCATTTATTTATTTATTTATTTATTCATTTATTTATTTATTTATTTATTTATTTATTTATTTATTTATTTATTTATTTATTTGTTTATTTATTTATTTATTTATTTATTTATTTATTTATTTATTATTTACTTACTTATTTATTTATCCATTTATTTACTTTTTTATTTATTTGCAGAGGTTAAAATGCTGTGCGAGATACATTATATGATGGAAGAGTGGAACGCCTTGTTTGTAAATTTTTGGTTGGGTGGGTGCGCTGGAACTCCTTTTGCGAAATGTTTTTTTTTTTTTTTTTTTTTTTTTAGGGTGGAACTTTTTCTTTTGTCTGGAAATCTTTGTTATTATTTTTTTTTTATTCATTTTTATCGGGGGACACTCCTTTATTTCTACTGAGCATATTTGATCTTGATTATGGTTTTTCTCGACCTCTTTTTTGTACTCTTTTCCTTTTTTACCGTTCTCTTTTCTTTTCTCTTGGGGTGAAACTCCTCAGCTGAGCGGGATGGATCATTTGAATCACCTGAACCTCCCCTCCACCCCACCCCCACCCGGTCATGGGCCTGTGGAGTTCAAGACACGAAAAAGGTGAGAGAGGTATCATTTGTACGAAAGGCACTGATGTTAAAACAGAATGAAATACTGTTTTGCATATGTGGCTTGCATGTATTTTGCGTAATTTGAAGCGCGCCGTCGTAGTTCATGGATCTGCGTGGAACTGTCTGTGCGGAATTTTGAATCTGAAAACTTTTGTTTGATTACAAGTGGCAATTGACACTATGTTTTGACGTGAATGTGCTAAAAGGAGCCGAGACATGAGGTCGTTGAGCAGACGCACGGGGCGAAAATCTTTTTCACAAACAAGGCTTGTCGCACGATCCTGAACAATGGGAGTCAGGCTTTAGCATGCAGTATTATAAGACCGGTCAGGAACACCTCCCCAAATCGACTGTTTTATACTACTGCTGGATCTTACCCTTGACGGGCCTCTGTTTGGGTGACCCGTTTTTTGACTTGTGCACCGTGCAAGGGCCATATGTCAATGAATTCGGTCACTGCCTGGTTTGGGTTTTTTTTTTTAACAATGTACACCGTCCATATGAAAAAATTAATCAATATAACGATCAATTAAATCAAGTGCTATTCAATAAAGGAGAAACACGAGAGCGGTATCATGTGTACAAAACGCCGAGATGCAAATTAGTAAAAATAGCCTGAAATATTATTTTGCATATGGAGTTTTCATGCATTTTTTACTGACTTGTATATGCCTTGTAGATGTCTTGTACAGCTGTGTTGTATTTTTTTGCGCATCTGGTGTACAAAAAAAAGTATAACAAAATACAATATCGAGGCCACATTTTTACGCTCGCGGTCATTTCTTTACTTCAGTTTAGTTTTCAATTACGTGACCTCATGAAAATCAAACGTAGAGTCGAGTAAATCGTATTTTTAATTTTTAAAGTCCGTTTTGGCATGATTCAGCACTTTTCAATGGAAAAGAAGCAAAACGTATGACTTACAGACAAAATTACAATATTAATAGCTACCTATCCTTTTGTGCAAATGCTTAACACAGTGATACAATTTTACTGAACAAGTTTTAAAAGAAAACATTACATATTAGTTATGGCTCAGATGAGGCATCCCACTAACATATCGTTTTTATTTACGCTGACGTTCAAACGAGAAAGCCGATTCGCAGCTACTCCGTAAGTTGCATACAGATTCAAAAGATGGACTGATGCTAATTTTTTTAACTGAAAAAAGTATATTTTTTAAACTGAAAAAAGTACGACCAATAACTAAGCACGTAACATGAGGAGGTGGCTAAAGCTTCATTAGAACGCACAACGCCCTGTTTTGTTTTGTTCTACGGAGCTTTAAGATGTTTTAAGGTAGGTGGACGCTCTCTGTTTTGACTACATTTACATTGGCCCAAAAGAAACCACGGCCCCATAGGACGGAATGCGAACGCCAAGCAGGAAAAAAAAGCCCAGGTCCCTCGTATTTCCACCAAATTGAAATTGAGTTATTGGATGATTTTTATGATCATTTCTTTGGATGATAATAATAATAATAATAATAATAATAATAATAATAATAATAATAATAATAATAATAATAATAATAATAATAATAATAATAATAATAATAATAATAATAATAATAAAACATGTAGGAACTAAAACCCATGAAATTAATTAGCAGAGAACGAGCAGACAACTTTGCATTTCTCCGGGACTTAAATGTAATGTTATAGTTTGTAATTTAAGTACCTTAGACAGCTTCTAACTCGTGTAGCTCCTCTCAGTCATTTTATTTCAGCATCTTGCCTGATCTCCGATGTCTATGTTATTTTACCATACATCGGTTGCGAAATCCATGTGCAACTATTCCTGGTTTCAACAAAACGGCCCAAATTGTGGTTTTGATCGACGATTTCATGCCATTTTAAACACCGCGGCTGTCTGCTTTGAGCACTAGTGACCCAGATGTATCAGGGAGCAATAATAATTTAATAATAATTTATTGAACCGCCGCATGCGAGGAAATAAAACATGCATCGAAATGAACTCATATTACAAGTAAAATGTGTAAAATCATGTTATGCAACAAAGTAGGACATATAATCAACGCAAAACAACCATAATTAAATATACCGTTCACTGAAAAAAAATCATATTGTACATCAAAATAGGGAAATAAGCAACTATTTTAGCCATGCTGACAGATGCACTAAATCAGCTGTAAAAATGACATTCAGTACACTTACAATGCTTTCCACGAGCTCATGTGACAACTTCGTAGGAGGTCATCGCACAAAGCCAGACACGCACAGATCACGTGATGCCCATCTTCAAAATTTCGAAGATTGTCGCCTGGGCAAAATTACCAGGGAAAAGGTCCTCTTTACTCCCATTTGGACCAGTGAACTTAAAACTGCCTGGGACATTTCAAGCCTTTTCTAAGTGACGTTGGTTTCCGTTCACATAAAGGTGCGCAAGATATCTAAAACCCACTAAACACGGCAACCGACTCAATTTGCAACTTTTCGTTTCAACTTTTTTTTTCTGTCTCGACTTTAATTGTCTGTTTGCAAAACACAACAACTCCAAATTACACAATAATTATTGAGGCAAAAGGCCATTTTATGTTGTGGACTACATGTTGGCCCTCTACTCTGGTAATTGCGTCATTTTGACATTGTAAGATAAACCTAAGATATCAGAAGCCCCCCCCCCCTAAAAATTTTGACAGACTAGTGGGATTTCAAGATAAACTTAAATTTTTTTGACCAAATTTTAAGAATCACAGCCCTTTTCTTCTGTACTTTATTTAGAGAAGCCGAAGTTACAGCCCTAGAAATCAAAGGCCTAGCCCTTTTTGGGGGGCTTTGTTTGTTTGTTTGTTTGTTTGTTTGTTTGTTTTTGTTTGTTTGTTTGTTTGAGGGGTGGGGAACTTAGTTCACGGCCCGTTGCTTTTACTTTATGCTATACTTGATAAGACATAAAATGTTAACTCTTCGAATGACAAGCTATGGTCTGAGTCAACAGCTTTTCTGGAAGGAATTTGGGCACATGGCGCCAAAAG
Source organism: Hermodice carunculata (assembly GCA_964020975.1). NCBI lineage: Eukaryota > Metazoa > Annelida > Polychaeta > Eunicida > Amphinomidae > Hermodice > Hermodice carunculata. Next base: position 73,349,006 of record OZ026617.1, read on the forward strand.
CACGTTGAAGAGAGCTGTTGATCTAGACCATTTATTTCTCTGGAGCCATATGCATGCTGGTACTTGAAAGGAAGGTCCTTTTACAAAAAAAAAAAAAAAAAGTCTAGTATTTTTATGATAATTATAGCAGTTCCACTTTTGTGAGAGTTGGACCTAATTGGTTAACATCAACCAAATTATGTTTGTTTACAAAGGGACTCTACTTTAACAAGCTGAAAAATGCGCTGGCAAATTACTACATGCTCATAAAAAATTCTAACTCGGACCGGATGTATTTGAACAAGTTTTCTTATTTATACTTTTCAGTGCGTGGAAAATTCATTTTATATCATAATACAAATGATATCCATGGTCACCATAGCAACATACATGTAATTAGCAGCCTAAGGACCTCAAGGTAGTATAGGCTAAAATATGGTTTGGGGGAGTTTGTTTGTCTTTGTTAAATCATGTTTCTTTCTTTTTATTTTGTGAGTTTTTTTATTGTTGTTAAGGTTTGGGATTTTTTTAAGTTGGTTGTGAAGTTTTGTTCGTTTTTGGTTTTGGTCTGTGAGAAGGATGCTGCGCTGTTGCGCCTATTTGTGAAATTTGATATTATGTGATGAATTGGACCAAAATAAAAATAGGAATGTGACTGACTTGTATAATATTATAGATTATAGCATACTTTGTTGACGATATGAAGTATATCAACAAGCAGTGGATGCCATATAGCAGAACGAGTGAGCGAAGCGAACGAGTTCTGCTATATGGTAACCAGTGCGAGTTGATTACTTCATATCGTCTACAAAGCATGCTATAAATTTTTTATCTCATGTTTGGGTCAATTTGTACATTTCGATACACAAAGCAAAAATAAGAACGACTTTTGCAGAAAGTTTTACTCCTCATCAACACAATTATCGATAAAACCGGAATAGTACCGATACTACCGGCATAGTGCCGATTCCACCGGAACAGTACCGATACATCATATCGCGGCACTGTAGCTTTTAGGCCTATGATACGGTATTTATACAAGCCTGTTACAGTACTTAAGTCGACCCAAACATGAGATAAATTATATTATGAGCAGTCCGTGGATAATGTGCCCATGACTTGTGGAGAATAAAATAACTGGACGATGTATTTAGCGTTTTATTAATTAATCTTTTTCCATACTTTTTTTTCAGATTTTAGTCTAATATTAAAATTTTACAACAAAAAGTGGTTGAGGACGAGACATTTGACAGATTTATAGTATGAATACAGAAACATACTCTCTTTCTTTTTTCTCTTGTATGCTTGCCTTTCTTCCCTCATCCCTTTCTTTAACTTCTTCTTTCCCTCCCTCCTTTCCTTTCTTCCATCTTTTCTTCCTGTTTGCTTGCTCAATCTTTGGCTTCTTGAACACAAACACAGCGCTATTCATAAACTTTAATGTTTGGCCCTTATAGTAGAGCTTTGCACATCGTTAAGCCTAGTCAAAATGTTGCAAATCATGCCAATACGGGCCATTAAAAATTTGTTCTATCCAAATATATGTAGAAGTTCAATTTGTATGATTGTGCTGCAGTGTCATCCAATACACAGTGACCAAATGTAGTAGCATTATTGGAAAACATACAAATACAAAGTTCAAACGTTATAGTAAGAAGTGGCATTTCAACTATATATGTTTGTGCTACATATACCTGTAGGAACATCCATTATTTCTATCAATATGTACAAAACAGATTTGCTTTGAACAGGCTCCTTTTCCTAGTTGTAAATATATTTCAATTGATTGCTTAAAAGCGCAAAGGCACTAAGAGATTACAACAGTGCTGATCTGGAGGTCACACCAATGCACCGATACACTAATTTTGAGGCTCTCCTGAGTAAAGAAAAACTGAAAAAGCGAGGGAGCGGGGTCAGAAACCGTGCTCAGATGACGAAGCAGTATGTATTCAATCCTAAGTAAGTAATTTAAAAGATCCTCATATGCTTGAACTGACCCACAAAAGGCGGGCCAAAGCGAAGTGACTCTGACCTCTTGCTATACATAGTTCTCGAGTCAGCAAGTAAATAGTGTATACCACCATATAGGCGCTTGGTGTGCCTAGCCAATCCCCTCTGCTAAGGGACCACTTGTGCCAAACAAACCGCTCAACATTCGCCATTATCTTATTTAGTTTAACTTCACCTGCCTTAAGGAACCACCTTGAATAACCAGTCACAGTGTAAGCGTGACGTCTGGCAGCCCTTCACCATTTTGTTGGTGGGCTCACCGCATTTGTTTTTACAGATAATATTTAAATTGAAGGGACTCTTTTCTGCAGGTATAACTAGTCCTTCCAATTTTTTTGGTTTACTTATGCAACAAAAGATTTTACAAATTGCGTCCATTTTTACCTGTCGCATCATTTTTTTACATACAAGGGTGTCACAGCCGATTGGCAATGTAGGCCTATTCGTGCCCTCGCATGCATTCACTAGTAATCAGAAATGCTGAGATTGCTCTCTTCCAGAATCGCCCTAACGCCTACTTAGGCCCACCAGTAGCATGCAACGAGCGTTTTAGCATCGGTTCTTATTCTGACCAAAAAAGGATAAATTCATCTCCATCTCACTCGTTACTGGTTACTGAAAATGTCTCATAATTGTCATGAGCGTACATGTGTGAGGAATAGCTGGCGCTGGTTCCTACCCCAAAGGTGAGGCCATTATTGCGATTTCCATCGAAAAAAATTGTGAATGGGGTTATCAGAATGAAAATCGGTTTTCTTTTAAGCATAGTTTGCCAGGAGACCTAACTTGAGCCTTCACTGTCCAAATTCTCATGCAGAATGGTGTACTTCTTTAAAAAATTCGGTCGAATTGAGTGGGTCAATTTATGCAACTCACTCTTACTTACTAACCTTCCATGGTCTTGCCAATACAAGTGCCGAGGAGGTCGCCTTCTATTTTTAATATACTTCACAAAATGCTAGTTTTGTAATTTAAAAAAGGGCCTCTCTTGTCAACGTTTTGTAAAAAGTGCTTCCTCTGTTGCTGTTCGTATTGAAGGATAATGCAATTTTTGCTTTTTTCCCAGCTCAGATACCATTTACATCAACTCTGTGTGGATAACTAGGTTTGTACCGGTACAGTCATTTTTGTTTACGTCTGCGCATAGTCCTTTGCATATTCGCCGATGTTTCACACTTTGAGGTTTATCTCGTTCGTTGCTCAGACGTACCATTGTGAAATTGGAATGTACAGCTTGGTTTATTCGAGAAGTATATTTACAGTACTGCTCATACTGGGCATTGACCTTGCTTGTTACTTTTGCGTTTTGCAAGCTTTCACTTTCCTCCGTTTCAAAGCGCCGTACAAAGCATGTGAATCTGAAAAGGCATATTCCACAGATTACCATACGAAGTTCCAATAATAATAATAATAATAATAATAATAATAATAATAATAATAATAATAATAATAATAATAATAATAATAATAATAATAATAATAATAATAATAATAATAAGAGTGAAGACAGGTATTTTCAGGTGGGAGGTGCATGCTCATTGCCAGCATGGTGTAGATTCCGTGCATTAATAAACACCGTTTCAGTGCAAAATATATAAATATATATATATATATATATATATATATATATATATATATATATATATATATATATATATATATATATATATATATATATATATATATATATATATGTATATCCTTTTATATTATTAATCTGATCCAAAATTCTTTCGTTTTTGGGAGTTTACTTTTCATAGAACACGCTTGATCATTTGAAATATGTCCACCCAGAGTGGATATATTTTAAATACATTCGCCCGATATATTTGGAGTGCCAGTGGAACTTAGACTGGAACTTAGACAACCTTTGTCTACACATTTTAATAAAAAAAAAATACAGCCGACGTTTTCCCTTTTAAATAGGTTACAGAACAATTACGCAAAACTGTTTCATTGCAGTCTCTGGCAGTTTATGTAATAAAACCCAAATAGAAGAATAATAATTAAATGAATCAGTTTTAAAAGTGCATATTCTGCGCATCGTCCATAAGACTGAATTTTTGTGCCAACTAATAAATCCTGCCAGAAAGTAAATTTTGCTTTACGCCTGCGTAGTGCTAAGGTGTTATGTGCCTTAGTAACTCTATGCACATTTGGAGGATATGCGCCCTGTGAGTAATTAAGTCTCTGCACGCATAATGGCTTTGGACCATTAGAACAAGTAAATCGATACCTTTCTGATGGATATGTGCCACAAGAATAAGTTAATTTGATGCCCATTTGGTGCATCTTGAGTTGCCTTAGCCTCCGACAGTCAGGAGCGTTTAGTGTATAATAGTGCAAATTATTGACACAAGTTTGGCAGTCACTTTCCTCCGTTGCTATAAACGAAAGGAATAGCTTAGCCATGTCCACAGAAAAACCAGCTGAATTTTTTGCGACTTCAAAACGAAGTTCAAACAATGTTATCTCTTCCCCAGACATCTTTCCAGACGACAGCGGCGTGGACAAGACAAACTGCAAATAATTTTGCACGTGTATTGTGATGTGATTTTTAGGCACAGCTTATCGGTTGTCACATGACATGACGCGAGTAAACATATATGACTCCATGCAGGAGGCCAGCGACAAAGATAGATGAAAAACAAGTTGTCTTTTAAAAGAAATGGCCGTGCAGGTATAGCAAAGGGCTTTAATTACACTTACTTTGCTTTGTTGCTTTTCTTTGGTGTTGGTGTGCATGAAAACACACATTTTTTCTTCAGATAACATTTGGCAATAGAGTAGACATAGAGCTTGTATGTGTGTGTGTGTGTGTGGGGGGGGGGGGTTATCTGAAGTTAGGTAGGATTGATGAAATGTGATGGGCAAAAATAATAATCCCAAATCTGCCAGGACTATTCAAATAAAAAAAACAGATAATTGGTAAGACAATGTATTTCTTGCTTTCCTTGTCTTGCATTTCAGATACACATATTTTTAACCTAGTAATTTTATAGACGTCTTTGCAATCTCTGTGTGTACAAGTTTGCCTGCAAAGGAACTACATGACAGTAACTAATAATAATAATGATAATAATAATAATAATAATAATAATAATAATAATAATAATAATAATAATAATAATAATAATAATAATAATAATAATAATAATAATAATAATAATAGTTTTCATTTCAAAGAACTATCCCATTACAATGGGAGCAATGACGGAACGGAGTTAAATCCATGATGCGTCCAACATATTTACACAAGCATTAATTGCTACCAGTTTGACGGTATTATTTTAATCACAGTGGTTAGAGAGGGTAAGAATGTTCAGCTACAAGCCGTACGCAAGAAACAATTGCTAACGTATTTAGCACTTCGGTACAGGTGCTACAGGTAAGGTGGTAAAACGTCAATCATGCAACTCTATACTATTGCATGTCCCCGGCACTAGGTGTCGACATTAACAACTTAGGACATTTACATTACACATATTGTACATATATTTTAACAAAAATACATGTACAAATGAAATATTTTATTCCAGTTGTTTATTGTAAAAAAAAAAAAAAAAAAAAAAAAAAAGGTAAACGTGTGTCTAATTCTAACTATGAAGCCATACATTAAATTTTCTTTACAACGTGAACGTAAAATTATGTTGTTGGAGGTTGGGTATCTTTTGCATACTTTGCCAGGAACTAAAATATATGAGTATTTGAATAGATGATGTATAATATAAGTATGATATGTTGCAGTTTTATTTTCTGGGGAAAATTCTGTATACCACTTTTAGTCCCATACATTTTTTTTCATCACCTTTTTCCTTCCCAAAATTGTAATTGTAAGAAATTAATTTTCCCTCCATACGTAGTCTTTTCCTTGATTGTGTCCAAATTGCCAGAGAAATCCACATAGGCCCTTATTTTTTTTTCAGTGAAATTAGTTAGACGGCAGCTGATCCGCCTGTACTTAATGCTTAATTGCCAATATTTTTATCATATGAACCGTAAATTTTAGTCAAAGGCATGCATAGTTATATTAACTGACTAGTTTGTGATAATTGAGAATCCTGCCAATATCTGGTTAAGCACTTAAGACAGCCTATGACTGACTCCCGGCCCTGGAGTTAATGCTTCAAGAGAATGAATCAAGTTTGCGACAACTGAGTAAATACTGCCAATATCTAGGCAAGTGCTCAGGAAAGCCTATGACTGATTCCCATCCGGGTGTGGGACCTTGCATTGTTTCATGATTTTGTAGCCAAATGAAAATATTTTATCATCAATTCATCTATGTACTTAAATTCAAGCAGAGTTAAATATAAATCAGAGAGAAACGGGGAACCGTTACTACCCATTACTTGTTGAAAAAAAATGCTCCAAAATTGAAGAAAAGTATTATCCAAAAGAAATTTTATAGCATCTATCAAAGTTTCAACAATGTAAGATTTACTGTTACTTTTTGACTATTTATTATGCAACCAATATGCTTTCTTTGAATATGAATTAATACCTATGTATGGTTTACCATTATGTATACACACTTTGCTAGTTTTGACTAGTAAATCAACTAGAAGTCCCATATTTCTGTCGTTTATATCATGTCCATTTGCCGTCTAAGTATAATGACCGTACAGGAACATGTGGTCTCTTCGTTCTCTCGCTTTTTTTTCTTTCTTCATGTGTTTTTATATTACGACAATGGTCACCGAACAAATGGGGATATGCTGCTTCACTGAGCAACTGTGGCTATGCGTTATTGAACTTTGTCTTGCTATGCCGTTTCCCCGGCCTAAGTTAATCCTCCAGACAAGCTGAAATGAAATGCTGTGTTTGAATTGCCTTTACTGCAAAATAACGGCACATGACTGTCGCTTTCTCGATGTAATCTTTTAAAAAGGGCTATGGGTATGCTGTTTCACCGGAGAACCAAAATGAGAGCAATAACGCAAAGAATTAGGATAGTGACATTTAAGGCAAAATTCGATGGAACAAAGGTTTGTGATACTTCGTTGGCTAAAGAGGGTCCAACATTTACAGATTAAGAGTTAAAACTATTTGCTATGTCAGTTGGGTCTGTTATAAAATTATTGCACACTTAAACTGGACAGTTATTTGTAATCTTTTCTCTTTGCTGGTGACGCTATTACTCAATTTCCAAAACTTTGAGAGGTTATACCTATTAATGTCAATGATGTCAGCATTTTTTTTCGGCAATTTGCGTGATATGATTTGCGCGGTTTCGATAGTAGTTGTATTCAGTTTTATGTTTCTCAATTGAAGATTGATGCTGTATTTTTTTTTCTTTCTTTCTTTTTGCCCTTTTATTTAATTATAGGACTTGTAAGCCAGGGTCTATTTGTTTAATATTTAGAACTGTTTAGATAAGCAGGAATAGTTTTGATGCAAATAATTTGCAGATTTTGGACAAACGTGGATGAAGCTCTGTCGGCATCTGTGCTCTCGCACACACGAGTCGAGTCGTAAGATTATACAACATTTTCAAAGTTATTTTAAGTTTTGGAATTTATGAAGCGTTCTTCATGTTGTACTTGTTCGAGAATTATCTTTTTTGTTGTGCTATACATTACATTGCTCAAATTGGAAAAAATATTCTAACCATTCCATTCAAATAAAAAAAAACAGGAGGGTCGAAGGGTATGAACGTCTATTGATGGTAAAGTTAGAGTGCATGCTGCAATGTGTTGCAGGATCATAGGCGTATCTGTGAACAGGCCATCAGCTGGTTCGTTGTATCATTGTATCTCTAATTGGACAACTGTTGCACCATGGCAACCGGATGGACATGAGCATTACTATTTTCTTACCAATTGTTAGGTTACCGAAAATCCGAATTGCAAGTGACCTCTCTTGGACCAAAGGATCGAGAATCTTTTCACTGAATCAACATATATGTATGTATGTATATATATATATATATATATATATATATATATATATATATATATATATATATATATATATATATACAATCGATCAGTATAGTACAACATAGTATTCTTATTGCATTTACTGTATATATAGTACATACATATATTATTCATATACACATATATACATATATATTTTTTATATTAATCAAAAATCCTTGCATACTATGCGTTTTGACTTTATCTTTTATCGTAGCTGGTGTATTATTCAAATTATAACCCATTTGATGTCTGATACACTGATTTGTATAGAAGCGAGAAGCCCTAGTAATCAATATGTCGTCCCTTTTTCTTGTGTTATAATCATGGACGATTTGTGTTTGGAAATAATGGAAGTGTCTTCAAATATATAGGCATCTTGTCGTTTGTTAATTTGTAATAAAATAATAGGCGTTGTAGCTTATAGTAATCTTCGAGTTTCAGTAATTTCAATCCTTTCAAGTTTGGTTTTGAATGGCCATTTAAACCACTATTAATTATAGTACTTACAACTCGTTTTTTTTTTAATATTGAAAAGTCTCTCGAAAATTTGCCTTTATCTTCTTTGGAGATATGGGTTAGATACTTTCTTTAATGCCTTATAGAATAACATAAATTTTACTTTCATTATGTTAACAATAACCTGCTTGCGTTCAACAATGTATTAACTTTGCTGGCTCTGATTTATAATTTCGGAACAGTCTATGTTCTCATTTTGCTTATGAAAGAAGTTTAAAGTACTGTATAAGGTGGTATCGTCTGCGTATAAAATAAATTCAAATAAATTTGAAGCCACTATTATATCATTGATGTATATTATAAAAGCAATGGACTTAAAATTGATCATTGTGGTACGTCAGTCGTTATTTTTAACATACGAAACTGTACATGATCAATAGTTACATATTGCTTCCTATTATTTAAATAACTTTCAATCCAAACAATTTAAGATGAATGTCCTTTATTCTATAATATTTTAATTTTTGTAAAAAGGTTTTATCATCTAAAGTATCAAAAGCCTTTGACAGATCCATATAAATACTTTCAGGTATGTTTATGAGTGGCACTCGCGAAAGCCATATTGAGTTGCGTGGAAGATAATCTTTGCTTTGAAATATTGATGTGTTTAATCAATTTGGACCCGTTCATGTACTTTTGATATCGCAGGAAGAATGGAAATAGGTCTCTAGTTTTCAAAGGTAGTGGGGTCATTTTTTTTATAAAACGGTATAACTTCGGCAGTTTTTAATAAATTGGGAAAAAATCCTGCGTACTATCATTTGTTATGACTGTTATTGCTTTATATATTTCCATTTTTATCAGTTTTATTAAATTCACTGAGAAAATTTTGTTTAATCTTTTTCGAGCAATGGAATAGATACTTTTTTGTACTTTCACGGCTGTTTTTAGGTGTAGCCTATTTATTATATTCAATGTCATATCATCTGTGACATTTGTGAGACAGAGCTCATTCTGAGTTGGATTTGCCAGGTAATCCCTAAAGATTTTTGTTATTAGGCACATTCATTTTCACCCTAATTTGGCTCCTATGTTTATAAATTAATTATCAAATCAATACACGACTTGGTTCACTCATGCATGTGAAGGTACTAGTTCATTTACTCTGTCAATATAACTCGCTATGTATGGTTTTTATATCAGCACACATCAATTTATAGTTACGGATTTGCGTCCCAATCGCAATGAAGGTGAAACTCAGCTGACCTGAAAAACCACCGATACTTTCTCACGTCAGCAACTAAATGCATCAATCAAGAACACTGTAATGACTTTGCCGTTAAAACAATAAGGTAATAAATCATTGTTTACTGCCAAAAAATATTTGAGCAGGCAGCGTCATTGTTAGTGACAAGTTGGAGTTAGGCTATGTTTGAGCATGCATATTTGATGCTTGTAACGGGTACGACGACAGTAACGTTATACTTGCAGGATTTTCATCTAAAGGAAATGCTTCTTGAAATATATGTACATGGCCGGTCGCAACCGGCCACAAGAAATCTAACAAAGATTATTCTTTGATTCGCTACGACATCGCAGACGCTGACCTAATAATTTCTACTCGTTGGATACAAGTGTATATTCCCATTCACTCCCATGTTAAATTGGCCCTTTTTGGATGCAAATTACTCAGAGCTAGACATAAATTCAGAGCTGCAAATCATTGATGCTTTTAAACTACACTCTGTTTTATTAGCACATAGGTTTTAATGAAAAATTGATGTGCGAAAAGTGTATTTTTGACTCTTTTAGTCCAGAATGTTTAACATGAAATATATATAGGCTGCCTATGGGTTTGCTTGACCTTATTGCTTGGTTGTCAATGCATGCTGTTCACACCTGTTGATCGACGGACTGCCTAAAGTGTCAGGAGAGGGAATCCAAGAGTATCTGGCCGCAAAATCATTTCCCCACGCTTAACGAGGGGTAGAAAAAATCATGTTCCAAATATAGTTCGTTGTTTAAAATAACTTCCTGTAGATGTCGCCGATGTTACGCGCCCACAGTCCAAATATGAATATATGTAGCATATATTAGGGTTACAATACGAATGCCTACCATAAAGTATGCTGCCATGTTTTGAGCGCATTAAAACTAAGTCACTCCTGGCATGAAATATACTTTTTTAACTATTGAATTTCTTCACCAAAATATAAAGACTATATTGCATTACCTTTTTTTCAGAATTTCAGTGTCACCATTATTATATGACATTATGAGAAAAAAAAATATTTGTGTGGTAGAAGTGAAAGTTGCATACAGTCTATATTCATCTTAAAAGTTCCAAGATCGGTAGAACAAGCAAGACTGTTACAGATAATGTGAAATTCGTCTTCTACACATTGATTGTTGCATTGTTTACAAACCCTTTGATCGCATGGCGTGTTGGTTTTGCCATAACACCCAAATTGGAGTTGGTTCGTCACTGCATCTCCACTTCGTAAAGTTTTTTTTCTTTTGCTGACTGATGGTATACATAAGACTTAATTTTACATACTTTTTTGTAGAAAGTGCGCGTTTTCAGTTTGTCGCCAGTGCTAGTTCTTGTACTTTGTCTAACCATTCGTTCTAACATTACTGACATATGAGTTTCCACAAAATGTTACTTAGCCTATTAGACCTACCGGGATTCTTAGCTCCCTGATTGTACCATACATCCAGTAAATCAAACTGAGCAAAGAGTTTTTTATCGCCGAAGTCCAACTTTTAGGGATGTTCAAGTGGTGGCTCATGCTCTTATTACAACTTTCCCGTACAAATCCATCTGGGTCACAGTTACAAATTCTCTTCCAGTTATTGCAGCAGTGGACATTGATATCTGCCTAGTTCACCCTTACTCGCCACATAAGAGGTTATCTTGTTGACGCCTAGGATAAATTTGCAGTTGTTTAGGTTCTGAAAAGGTGCACTTTCAAATTATCATGTTTCAGGACACAGATCAGGTTCGCTCCAAAGACTTCACTTGGATAACGTAGAATAGGTAGATTAGGGGAGTCAAATAGACCCAGGCCAGTCAAAGCGTTGTCTCTTATATTGAATTGTTTTTATTTTATTGGGTTTTCTCTGCCTACCAGTTAGATTGTTAATTGCTTTGTTCATACTGCCTGATGGCGTAGAAATCAAGCCAAGGTAACAAACAGTATCCATGTGCTTGGTCTATATTATTTTCACCAAACGTAAACGAGAATCTTTTAATGTGGTATATGCCTTTGCTAAAGATTAGGATTTTTGCTTTGGAGAGGTTTACTTCCATTTTCCACATTATACAATGACTATTTAATTTGCTCAGTGCGTTTTATAGCCGTGACGCTGATTCAGAGATAAGTACAAGGTCGTCTGCGTACATTAGGTTGTTAACATGAACATCTCGCACTCTGGATCACATTAACTCTTTAATATATCTGGGCGGTCCTTTAGGAATATGTTAAACTGGGTGGGGCTTTTGACACAGCCCCTTTTTTGGGAAAGAAAATCTTTATACTATTATCAAGTTTCAGACAGTAGTAAACTTTAGAGTACATAATTATGATAATTTCCAAGAAGGATCCCCCAATGGCACACTTAACCAATTTATTTAATAAGAGTGTTGCACCAGACAGAGTAGAATGCACTTCTTATGTTGACAAAACGGGTTACGATATATTTTCTTGGGAGAGCATTGATTTTTGTCAATTTTTTTTCGGTGAGGATAAGATCGCTTCAGACACCTGTATAAACCTGCGGAATTCCTAACAAGTACTGTAACAATGGACATCCTGTACCATATGCACGTATGTAAGTATGTATGTATGGGGGTATATATATATATATATATATATATATATATATATATATATATATATATTCATTTTACAATTCATTCAGGTCCTAGTGCAAAAAACTCTGGAACTGGCTCCCGCTCAACATTTGAAACTCCATTTCTCTTAAAGATTATAAAGGAGAATTAGATGCAGAAATCCACAGTTTAGTTCAAGAGAGTAAATTGTATTATGTTGGTCCAATATATCCGGCTTATATTTAAGCAAGGCTCAGGATGGGCCGCAGCCAGTTGAAGGCTCACTTGCATGGTATAAGCTTATGTGAAGCTCCAAATGGTGGCTGCGGGAAGGGGGTTAAAGATACATGGCGTTACTCATGTGGCCGGTCTCTGGCTTCAATGGCATTTGCCATACTGGAGCTTCATATTTGGCCTGCCAGGCGAACTGGCATACAGAGTTGTGGTGATAAGTGAACGTGCTCTTCCTATATTTTATTGAATCTGTTGAGTTGCCAGGCCCGGTCCTCTTCCACCGTGGATACAATATCTGACCAGGGAATGGACTGTCCATTTTTCATCAGAGATATTGTGTTTGTGTGCCCATGTGAGTTTTCATTATTATTCCTAGTAGTTTTTGAAAGGTGGGGTACGTCATAAATAAAATCTCTCTCTCTCTCTCTCTTTCTCTCTCTCTCTCTCTCTCTCTCTCTCTCTCTCTCTCTCTCTCTCTCTCTCTGCAATATATATTTTCAATCTATCTTATAAGTATTCTCTATATATTGTGTTCATCTCTCTGTGCGCTCTAAAAAAACTCCCAATTCGATGACCATAGTCAGCTCGCCGGATACATATTTAATGATGGATGTAAACGTTTTCTGAGTAAAGTTTGGGGTATGTGAAAAGCCTTGGCAAAGGGGACACGACACCTCTGATCCACTTTAGTGTGTGTTTTTCAGCATTATCCGGGATATGTACAAAGTATCCGATATTTTAGCATGATATTCCTACTGTATTTTACATCCATTGGTTTTTATTTGAGTTCATGAACAGGTGTACACATGATGTTTGACGCATCGCTAGCTGAACCCTGGCTGGTGATGCCCTCGTGGAAAAGGGGTAGTATTCTAATAAATATTTATTATTGTTTTTATTATTATTATTACTACTACTACTACTATTACTACTACTACTACTGCTACTATTATTATTATTATTATCATCATCATCATTATTGTTATTATTATGCCTTGAGACAAACTGCGTATGACATATAGAAACTGCTCTAAAATGAACGTTGGATCCACAACTTTTGGTGCACATCGCCCCTAAGCAAAATCAACTAATATAGAGTTCTAAAAATGCTATATATTTTTGGTCTGGAACTTTACGAAGGAGACGTAGTATATCGAAAACAATGTATTAACAATGCGTCGCAGTCTAATAGAAAGTCGGTAAACGATGGTCCCAGCAGCTGCTATACACAAACATGAGTAGGATACATGGGCAGAGAGGGGATAGTTGCTATCCCAAATGATAGGTGTAATAGGTGTACACAGGGAAGTCCGAATAAGTGCAAGCGATATAAAATCAATAGAACAATAACGCATTATGCTGACAACATAGCCTATATGTATATATATTTGACAAAGTATTACCACACCCAGTCATACAAAATCAGATATACAAAAACAAAATTTCAACAAATGATAACCCGATTAAAGATTCCATGTCATCCTGAGGGGCGACAAAAATCATAACAAGTACATAGTAATGAGTTGTGATATTAATGTTTGGCGAATGCAATAGGCAACCAAGCACGGAAGGCCCCAGCACTTACATACAAAATAAACATATATTACAAGACATAAACGTAAAAGCAAAGCCTAAATGCCGACATCGCACATTGGATGTCAGTAACAGTATTGAAAACAACATTGGGAAGAACATGGATTATACCCCTTCAGAATGTATATACGAATTGTAAATTAAATGTAAGAGCCAAACTTTTAACCAAAAAAAAACCTGGTAAATGTAATACCGACAAACTATCACAATCAAGAACATAATTTTCAAAAGAAAAAGGAAAATCATAATAATCAAAGCTATTATACAAATGAGAAATAACCCAGATAAATAGAACTAGATGGCAAGAAAACCTGGTACACGTAGCTATATATATATATATATATATATATATATATATATATATATATATATATATATATATATATATATATGAGAGTGTATATACATACACCTATGCATTTGTAAGTGCGTCTACAGACAAATATATAGATTCGTTAATCAGGTCCTGCCGACACGTAATGGCATAAAGGTCAAGGACAAAAAGAATTGGACAATCGCAGGAATATCAAAGACAGCACAAGAGGCAAAAGGGAAAGATCAATGCACCGGCACCTTGCTACGGCACTCAGTGTCACTAGACTATTACAAAATGTAATCAAAATTACAGGATTTGTTATTTCCATATGATCCGTGTAAGAGTGGTTATAAAGCAAAATGACAGTGCCAAAAGAGGGTAGTAGATAGTTATAGAAGAAAAACATGTAGCAAGTTTTATCACACCAATGGTTGCAAAACATGAGGTCAAATGGTAAAATTGACCACCATGCAAAAACAGGAAACTAAAAAACCCAAAAAACAAACAAACAAAACAAAGAAAAACAATTAAATGTCCAGCCAACAATCAAGAGGGGTGGAAAGTAATCGAAAGATAAATAACTGAATGTGCATGAATAAAAGATGGAAACATTAGATAAATATTTATACGTCATGTCACATCTCATAGACTTGCCCTTCTAACTCCAACTTTTAGAATTGTGTTGTGGAGCTACTCAATAAACAGTGACTAAAAGCTATAGTATTGAAAATTATGCTGATTATGTGAATTAAGAGACGGTAAAATTTTGATTTTTTTTTAACTTGTACCTGATCAAGATATTAAATTTAAGATACCATTCCTTTTCCTAGCTACCTAGCTACCTGTTAGGTATAATGTCATGTGATTTACACATCAAACAAATAGAACTTAGTAATCATGCACACATATTTCAATTTTATAAACCTTTTAATGTGAAGCATTACCGACATGGATGCTATTATGGGCAATGATAAACCAGCCACAGGGCAACAAAAGACTTATCCATTAATATAAGTATACATAGATGGTCAATTCTATCAAGTAAATGATGAACAAGCCATGACTTGAGAACAGGACAACAGAAGACCGCTTATTCATTTATAGAAGTATACACAGACGTCCATAGATATCAAGTGTTTATGATCTATGTAGATATTTTATGTCAAAAGGTGATAATATGAATGTCTTCAGGGCCGAGCAGCAAATGAAAACATATAAAATACCTTGGCAGAAAGAAACAATGATACGCCTGGACTAACCTGCATTTACCTACCTCCTTTATTTCAAAGTTAGTCAGGAGCCATTCTCAGTGCAGTTGTTTGCTTTTATTAAATTTAGGTAACATACGTGTATAACGACGGTATTACATAGGAAAGTTAGTCAGTGCATTTTACAACGTGTGCTGATGAATGCTGTTATCCTGGGCAAAAGTTGGCCCTTAAAGTGTTGATTAAAGATTGAGTCAACAGCTTTCCTCGGGACACTTTGCGCGCAATGCGCGCAAAGTGTCCCGAGGAAAGCTGTTGACTAAGACTACTTTTTGCTTCAGACAAGGCTTGCTGGTATTTGAATGAAAGGTATTTTCATAAGGAATTTTACTCTTTTACCTATTATATGTTTAATAGTAATGGGAAAGCTATAGCAGTGATTAGCACTTTTAGGGTTAACAAAAACTAATGTTTTAAGTCCCGGTTTGCTCATACTTCAATGAAATTTATTTACGTGAAGTATTTGAACAATACGTGTGGATAGCAATTTAATAAGTGTGACTAGGGTCATTAGGATCACCTACCATGGTGAAAGAGTCCGTTTTTTTCACGGTGCCTATGTGACACCCGCTGTTGTATAAAAAAAAGAGCGAGAGATGCACTACTGGCTAAGTGCAACCAGACATTGTAACTAGGAAGCATGAAAATTGCCCATATCCATGCATATAGTGCTAAGTTAGATCACAGCCGATCACATCCTCCAAGTATAGGAAGGGACGGTGGGAGGGGACAAGAAAGTGAGAGATGAGAGAGCAGAATAAATGCCTACATCTGTCCAATTTGTATCAAAACATTTTTGTATAGTGATCCTAGACCCATTAATCATCTTACTGTTGTTAGCATGGAGCTATAATCTCCATGCTGTGAGAGGAAAAAACTGCAGATTGGGTCAATGCAGGAGTTGTTGATTTTGTATTAAATGTGCTGATGTGTATAGAGACCATACTTCCTGGGTGCCTTGTTTAAATCATACGTTTCCTGTTTCTAAATGATTTAAAACGTGAAAATGTGTTCAGAAGCAGAACGTATTTATTAAATACTGGCTCGATTGCAGGGGGCCTGCTGCTGGTACAGAGGCAGTCGAGCCATGTAGTCAGACCACGCTTAGGCCAACAAGGGCACCCTGAAGTGACCTTAAAGAGAATTAACACTTCTGTGTTAACTATTCCTTTGTCCGTTATTAGTTATGTGTAGATTTACCAGATTATATGAGATCACAACGATCTTAACGCTTCCGAGCTCAATATTTCTTTGCTTATCGTCAATTATGTGTACATTTACCGCCTGATGGAAGACGACAGCCATTTTGAAGCCAGACTTACCCTCGTGCTTGTTTGAAGTGCAAACCTTTCAGTCTGTTGTACATGTTGATTTTTAAACTTACATACCTGATCTCAGGTCCTGGTCGGCAGAACCTAGAACATGACAAACATAATCCGAAATAAATGAATAAAAATATATGTAAATATATATATGAAGCGAGTGGAAGAGAGAGAGAGAGAGAGAGAGAGAGAGAGAGAGAGGGGGGGAGAGGGGGAGGGAGAGAGAGAGAGAGAGAGAGAGGGAGGGAGAGAGAGAGAGGGAGAGAGGGAGGGAGAGAGAGAGGGAGGGATGAGAGAGAGAGGGAGGGAGAGAGAGGGAGGGAGAGAGGAGAGGGAGGAAAGGAAGAGAGAGGGAGGGGAGAGGGGGAGGGAGGGAGAGAGCGAGGGAGGGAGGGAGAGAGAGAGGGAGGGAGAGAGAGGGGGTGAGAGAGAGAGAGGGGAGGGAGAGAGACGGAGGGAGAGAGAGAGAGGGAGAGAGAGAGGGAGAAGAGAGAGGGAGGGAGAGAGAGGGAGGGAGAGAGAGAGGGGGAGAGATACTAAAAGTAAAGTGCACTTTGTGTTTATTGAGTTACCACCAGCGCAAAAAAAAATGTTTCCAATTTGATATCCTCCCAAGAGGAAGTTAGGTTCAACAGTGGCATGCAAGCGCTCTGGGACATGTACAAAGCATTGTTGATCTGTAGCCAGGTTGGACGCCGATTAAATTCAATGCCGAGATTTTGCAAATGTTTGATGAAATTGGTTTCGTCCAATAGCACTATTAGATATAAGTTCAACTGCCGAAAAATTCATACACATTCTAATTCCCGATTATTCACAATATGCAAAATAAAATCATTTTATATAAACCAGTATGCCTGATTTTGATTTGTTTTTTTTAAATGCTCAAATTTTGCTGAAATGACTATCTCTAATGATATCAGGCGTTACTTACAAGTATTTTTCCTTGCTGGCCCTAGCGATAGCAAGTGTTTTTCATCACTAGATGGGTCATCCCTACACTCACATAGGAAGGGTAATCATTCTCATTTTTTTTTCATTAATCTTGAATTTACTTAACGCTCGTTTATTTCCGGAAATGTGTATCATGATATGTCAATAAAGGAAACGATTTGAAACATTGTGGCACGAAGTGCTCTGACACATGTGTAAAGAAGTGTTGTTCTGAAGGCACATTGGACGTAGATTAAGTTCAGTGTTGAAATATTCAAAATAATTGATGAACTTAGTGATATCCCGATATATATATATATATATATATATATATATATATATATATATATATATATATATATATATATATATATATATATATCATGGTTTGAACATGTTTTTATTCTATGACAACTAAAGATACACAAGCAGATTTTACCAAATATGATGCAACAGACACAGACTTGCCATAAAATACAATTGGGGAGGAGGGCTTGGTCCAGCATAACCCCATCTGACAGGGAATGGACTCAAACACAGGACGGACAAGGTATCACTCAGCTCGGTGCCATCCTGCTTGACCTGAGATATGATGTCCAGTCTTAATTTGAGCGATTTGATGCACTGTGTCAACAAATTTAAGATAGACACAATAATATGACAGGACGGACAGAAGGGGCTGCAAATCACTATATAATCTAAGGTTGCCATTATACTTTACTTATGAACACAACTTCTGTCAGGGCACCGTGCTAGAAACTTTTGATTTTCACAACATATTGTTCCACTGCCAGAAAAATGGTTTTTGTTATCTTCAAATGTACATTCCGTGATCCGAGTAAAACTGTATGGCAAAAAAAGGCCAAATGTGAAACAGATGTATGTGAATTATCTCTTTGAATTGTTTAAAATGGACAAACGAGAAAATAATGCCATATATCAACACCTTGCCTGCAGCGACAACTTTAGATTCACATAAACTAATGCCATGCAAGTTAGCCTTTAACTGGCTGTAGCCCATACTGAGCCTTGGTGAATTACAGCTGGACATACATGACCAACTTAGTACAATTTTATCTCGTGAACTGAACTGGGACTTCTGCTTCTATTTTTCCCTCAAAATCTTTCAGAGAATTGGAATTTTGAATATTTAGCACGAGCTAGTTCCAAAGTCTTTTGTACTAGGACAAAAATAAGTTGTAAAATGAACAGATAGATAGATAGATAGATAGATAGATAGATAGATAGATAGATAGATAGATAGATAGATAGATAGATAGATAGATAGATAGATAGATAGATAGATAGATAACAACTGAGAAAATTTTAGTAACAAAAACATGATTTATTGAGGGAATCACTTTAAGTTCTACAGCAAACATTTAGAAAAAAAACTGTAAAAGTTGTAAATCCAACTTTGTTTCCATCAACAGGTAATATTTTGCTTGAAGTTAAAATGTATGCATTGGATTCAACATTTCAGAGGTAGTTAAAGTCATTATCGTCTTTCCCTTTTGGCATGCTGTTGATACAGGCTACAGACACAAGGTAAATATTTTATGATTTATTCAAGCTTTGAAGGCTCACAAAAAGATTAACTTTGAAGTGATTTTCTTTTCTAGTTTTATTTTTATACTATGCATGCATGATACTGGGTTGCGGTGGGCGCGACTTTCTTTACAGTGTTAAATTTGCTATCGTTCCACACTCCCGCGCGTTGCACGCGAACGCTCAGGACTCACTCGATGGGCCCTACCTGTTTTTGTGCTGGTCAATTCCCAGATCCCAGTCGCGCACCCAGTGTGTGGATCCATGCATCTAATAACGAGAATAGTAGCGAGAATAGGTGCGTGCTTCAACATAGCGTGTGCTATATATGCCAGAATATTGTGGACTAACCATACATATAGGTACTAGAAAAGACGGTTTGTTGCCTAGCAAATCTGTCTAGCTGCCTTCAAAATCTGAACAGTTTTGAAGCTATTAAAGATTTTAATTTTGCGTATTCACCTAGTTTGCATAAATCTAAATGCTACAACTTTGGTCC
Organism: Hermodice carunculata; assembly: GCA_964020975.1. Classification (NCBI taxonomy): domain Eukaryota; kingdom Metazoa; phylum Annelida; class Polychaeta; order Eunicida; family Amphinomidae; genus Hermodice; species Hermodice carunculata. The sequence goes on from OZ026617.1 coordinate 73,368,923, forward strand.
ATGGTTCATTAGATGCTGCCATGTCACAAGCCTGTGAATTGAAATTAAATGGCACCTCTATCTACAATAATTTTGGGAATATTCAAGAAGTAAATTTTGTGTATTCATCTAATTTACATAAATTTAAATGCTACAACTTTGTGTCATGGTTCTTTGGATGCAGCTATGTCAGAATCCAAAATTGAAGTTGGAATCGCATGTCTATCTATAATAGTTTTAGAGATATAAAACTTTAAAATTGGTCAATTAGCCCTAATTAGCATAATTTAAAATTCTACAACTGGTGTTCACTGTCTATTAGATTGATAAATGTCTCAAATATACATATGTTAGCTAGAACTTTGTGTGTATCTGTAATATTTTTGAACAAATAGAGCTTTTCAATCTTTAATTGCCCCTAAGTTGCATAATTTTTAATATCAAGACTATTCCAAACGATAGTCACAATTTCACTAGTAGGTCAGTCACCATGGCAAGTGTTTATGGTTTTCAGAATAATAGTGTCCGAGAAAAACTCCTGACAAATTTGGGCTGGAAGAAGAAAGAAAACAAGAATTCTTGGAAACAGAAACTATCAGTGTTCGCATCCAAACATAATTATACAGGAGATATGCTTCTGAAAATTAAAGTTTTCCAAGTGTGCCTAATGAGCGTAAATTAAATTTTACAACTTTCATTTAAATATCCTTAGATGCACCTATGGTATAAACCAATGAATTGAAGCGGATTGACACTTCTGTCTACAAGACATGCACTTTTGAAGATATTCAACACTTAGTCCCCAATTCAGTTAGTATCTTAATGTCATCATATATGCCCATAGTACAAACCTATGAAGAAAAGATAGATTGGCATTTTTATGCACAGTGCATTTGAAAATATTCAATATACACGTATATATTTATGTTTTTCCTGCCATTAGATTTGCAAACAGCACAAACCTACATAACGGTATGCATACTAAGATTACACATATTTCCAACTTTAAAAAAAAATTGAATATCGTCAATTATTATAGAGATGGCATTCCAATTAGTACTGGTACAGTTATGAATGTGGTGTACATGTGTATGAAGGATATGTGCAAAACTTGTATTATCTGAAAATGTGCTAATCAAAGACACTTCACCTTTAAAACTTGAATAATTTCAAAAGTAATTACTCTGACACACAATTCCAGTCTTTCCTTACACAGTGCAACGTCTCTACAGCGGGCACCCTTGGGACTAGAGAAAAGTGCCGACTCCTGAGAGGGTTGGTCTTTCAGGGCAGTTTGGATGATTACATGTGCATCGACATGTACGTTATCCATACATGCACATATACGTGTACTATGTACACATATCATAATTCCAGGGGATGTGTATGCATGCAGTACAAAACTGTCTTTGTTCCTTTATCAACAAATTTTAACAGACGCTGTCACGAAACTACAAGTGCATGTACCTGTGAACTGAGACAAACGCTATACTGTCTCAGTATTCCTTGTCATGGCTATGAAGGACAGGCTTCGTCTGGTTGGTAAAAAGAAAACAAAGACATGAAAATGTCCACTGAGATGCCACAAATCCACACTGTTTCAAAATTGACAAAGTTCTGAAAAATGTGATTGAAGACTGGAAGACCATACTTTGATAGGTCTAGCCTACTCAGCACTGTATGTAGTCTATTTACAAAAGAGGGTACACATAGCAGGCTTATTCTGCCCAGTAGCTCAATGCCTGTGCCCCTTTGGGATTGATAAGCAGCAGACTCATGATAGCCTCAGGCAAAAAACAGACCAGCTAGGACACGAGTCTCAATCACGGTGTACTGGCAGCTCTGTCCAGCAATAGTGGTAACTATAGCCTGCCTGGCACATAGAGCAGCATGCAGCATATCTGTTCTTGCATGAACAGAAAGAGATTTCTGTATTTTATTGACAACCTCATTACACAGTTGCTGGAATTCCCCCCGCCCCCCACTCCCCCGTCAATTTGCTGCTAGACCCAATTTCACTGGTAGGTCAGTCACCCTAACCCGTTTGGTGGTTTCCGGGATAATAGTGTCCGAGAAAAACTCCTGACAAATTTGGTCGTAGAGATAGAGAGAAAGAGAAAACAAGGAAGGAATAAAGACAGTAAAAAGTAAAAAATTCTTGGAAAAACAAAATGTCTGCCTTTCCAGCCAGACATAAAAAGGACAAACTCGCGTCGTGACATTTGACAACCGATAAGCTGTACCTAAAACTCAAATCACAATACATCTGCAAGTTCTTTGTAGTTTGCCTTGTGTACACCGCCGTCGCCTGGAAATATGGCTGGAGAAGAGATAGCATTGCTTGAACTTCCTTTCGAAGTTGTAAACAATTCAGCTGGCTTTTCAATGGACATGGGTAAGATATTTTTTTCGTTTATTGCAACAGGGGAAAGTGACTGCCAAACCTGTGCCAATTTTGTGTTTTCAGATATTTTGTATAGTGTTACGGTCTTTCAATTCGAATGTTCTCACGCAAAATATACTCCTGCTTAAAAAAACGCCACTTTGGTTTTGTGGAAGGATTGTGTTTGGTCTGTGATTCCATTTCATTTAACGGTGCATCCTCCTGGCTGCTTCCTGCCTCAAATGGCTTGCTGCTGTGACGTTGGCTTCCAGTCATCAGCACGAGGCCACGGGAGGTTGGCCTGTGACCACGAGCACCGGGCGATAGCGAAACAGAGGTGCGAATCTCTTGAATTGCATCAATAATCGAAAGTCACATATTACCCACCACAGCGATAGCGCCATTGCGTGCATAATAGATCCGTGCCCAGTGGACAAAACTGATCTACGTACAAAATAATTCTTCAGGGAAACACCAACAGCAGCGTACATGGAGGAAAACCCAAGTGGTGTTAGTTTTGTCGAAAGCTGTGGGGAGTGTGTAACAAGACAAGGACTCTTCCTTTACCAAGTTAGGTGCACACTCACTTGTTTGTGCACGCTTAATTTCCACTATCATACACTGAACCCTCTTGACTGTCGGAGATTAAGGCAGCTGAAGATGCACCAAATGTGCATCAATTGAACTTGTCCACATGGCAAATATCGACCAAATGTGTACGTCTGTATAAATTTACTTGGCCGAGATAAGTTATCATGTATATATATATATATATATATATATATATATATATATATATATATATATATATATATATATATATATATATATATAAATATATATATATATATATATAAATATATATATATATATATATAAATATATATATATATATATATATATATTGTTCTTGTATTTTGGCAAATCATAAAACATCTGCTCCAAAATGACTCACTCAATTGCTTTAATATCAGACAGGAACACTTCTTGCGACTCTAAGTACCTAATTTGTTCACCAGGTGGCCCTGCAATTTTTGTCCATTTTTTATGATATTTGTGTGTGTTTTTGCTATTTTTGGCTCCTTCTCCAGAACAGTCACTCAGATTTAAGCTGAAACTTTCTGGATATGTTCTTTGTGAAAGGGACAAACAAGGTTTTTGTCCAGGTGGCACTGCTGTGGTTTTTATGATTTTGTTCAGTTTGGTACTTGTCGGTAAATAAACCTTTCGAATTGATTACTTTGTAAGTCAATGGGTATTCTAATGCTTGTTTTCCCAAAATTACCCTCATTTACTGTAAAAAGTTTCCCTTTCCTCACTGTTGTTGCAGCTGAGTTGCAAAACTCTTTTCATTTGCACAGCTACCTGAACATGTATTCATAGTTTCCCATCACGCCAGGTTTGTTCCTGGATAGGTTCCCATGTTAAAAGTATACAAGCAAGCAGGCTTGCCCCCCAAAGGGGATTCTCTTTTGAATAGAGGCAAGAAAGCAGTTGTGCACAGTGGCTCCACTTGTGGGGGAGAGTCCTGAATTGCAGTCTTTACTACGCGTAGTCGAGGTTCCGCAACGCGTAGTCGATCCAACAAATAAGATTGCAGTCTCCACTACACGTAGTCGAGGTTTAGCAACGCGTAGTCGAACCAAACAAGAACATTGCAGTCTCCACTACGCGTAGTCGAGGCTCGGTAACGCGTAGTCGAGCCAACCAATAAGATTACAGTCTCCACTACGCGTTGCCGAGGAAATATTCTAGAACGCGTCGTGGAGCCTCGGAGATGCCCAGTAGAGAAACTTATGCCTCCCGTACCGTGTAGCCAAGCTACTAAATCACTGATATTCATGTAAACTGTATCAGACTTGATCGACAACACGTGGAGAAATTAACGACATGTAGCCGAGGGATGCAAATAAAGGCAGCCAGAGTTTATGGTCCGAGTCCATAGCACTACCTCTTGTTTCCCTTCGACACACAAAGAACAATAAGTATACAGTATATAAATCATACACAATCTTTTTAAAAGATAAATAAGCTTAAATTTGACATAAAATAATGGAAAATCGGTTGAAAATACTAGAATCTATTATTTCTACGAGACCACGTAAAAAATTACAGGATCATGTCCAGGCTGTACGGAGGCACGCTGTTCAGACTTGCGGGTGAATGGTTACGCTTTCCCGACAAGCATAGCCACTAGCCGGTGTTGGCCGGTCTCGGTGGGCTACACGTGATTTTCTTTAAAATATCTCGACAAACCATATCTAATAAGAGCGAGCGTCAGCGAGCTCTTACCATAAACACATGTGAATACAGGACATAACAGAACAGTAAATTATCCAATCAGAACACTACTCAGTAATTAGTCAAGAAGTTGATTTTCTTAGTCACCCGCCACTGCGCAATCGCACATGGGCGCATCCGTTGCCTTTTTTTATGCATACCGGGTAATTTCCGTAGTTTTATTTACAATAAAGTCTCAAACTTACTGGCCTTTATGGAAATTATGTCCATGACTCATAACTGCTCAGAAAACGTTGTCGATAAAGTGTACTAAACGATCGCAATTCACCAACTTGCATCGTGGACACCTCGATGGAACCTGGACCTGGCAAACACGCTTCTGGGGCTGGAAATGGGTTTCCCGCGGAAAAGAAAAACCTTACAGGTGTGAGGGTAACCAAAATAAACATCGCAAAGTATGTGAAATTTGTTACGCATGTTGCGTGATACCTTAATTAATGTCTGCAATCATCATTAACTAGGTCGCTCCTGGAAGATTTCCAGATTGCAACTGACGCTATATCCCTCCGAGCCCCCAACGGCCATGCTGCCAATGTACGCTCAGATTTGGTGTAAGAGAGGCAACAATGACTCTTCATACTGACTTCGTCTCTGCCACAGGTTACCACACTATTTCAACGGGGATATAAAGATCTGGGCCTTGGGCACAGTAGTTAAATTTGTGGAAGAGTGTCTAGCAAAAAGAAAGTAATGAGAATACACTGCTGGTATAAGCATATTTGTTGCCATAGACTCAAAATTGTAAGATTCATAGATGGTTACTTTTTTGTGTGTATTCTAATTTCTGACAGAAATGTCATGAAATATTGCAGTACAGTCCATTCTCTGTTCCAACGCACTGACAGTATTTGCCTATTATTATACAGGAACAGGGTGGGAACGGGAAATTGTTCCGTCAGTTCTCTACCTCCAAAACGAAATGCATGGAGGCTGGAGAAAATTCGGTCGAATCTACTGCGCTCCCAGTCTTTAGGCCGCCTGAACACGTCGATTTATACTTTCCTCCGTTGTTTATCTTGTGTAGAAAAATAAAACAAAGTTCGATAGCCGTTGAACCTCTGTTTTGAAATACGGTTATAAACATTCGACCTCGGGTTGTAGAGACTGTAATATAATTGGCTGCATCGACAACGTGTTGTGGAGATTACAATTTGATTGGCTGGTTTAATATCAGTAATGCTTGTAAGGACGTGAATGATTGGTTCCTTGCCCTCTAGTAAAAGGGGCCGAAAGTTGCTCCACTGCGCTTCGCCACTACAATTGTGCATTTTAATGAAAGTTGAGCCACCTCCTTATGTTACGTGCCTAGTTATTGGTCGCACAATAACACCATATTTTTTAGTTTAGAAAATTAGTACCAGTCCATTCTTTGAAATGTGGGTAAGTTATGAAGTAACTTGGAATCGGGTTTCTCGGTTTAACGCCAGCAGCTTAAACAAATACAAAATACAAGTGGTTGGGCTGATCTATGTGCGCAGAAATAATGTAATATAACAGAGCCTAAACAAATATGTGATGCTTTCTTTCAAAACTTGTTCATTAATTATATCAGTGTGTTTAACATTGGTACAAAGGGTTAAGTTGTTAATAATATTATAATTTTGCCTGCAAGTCATACTTTTTGCTTTTTATTATTAAAAGGTGTCAAATCTTCAAAAATTGATTTTCTTGAGGTAATCGAAAGCCAAACGGAAATACCAAAATGATGGCAAACTTTAAAATGTGACCTCTATATTGCATTTTTTTATGTTCTTGTACACAAGTGACCGAATATGTTCACCAATGGTCCTCGCCTGATGTACGAGTTTGAAAAAAGGTCGATTCTGCGAGGTGTTCCAGACCGGTCTTTTTACACTGCCAAGGCTGAGTCACATTATTTAAGATCGTGCGAAAAGCCTTGTGCTTTAATACGCGTTCGGGAAAAAGATTTTCGCCCCATGCCTCTGCTTAACGACCCCATGTCCAAGTTTATTTTAGTACATTCTTGCGAAAGCATTGTGCCAATTGCTATTTGCAATCAAGCAAAAGTTTTTAGATTCAAAACTGCACACAGACAGTTCTGCACAGATCCATAAATTAGAACCGTGTGCTTTAAATGCGCTGTGCATGTAGTATATAAGACAGTAAAAAATACATGGAAGCCGTATTTGCAAAATAATGTTTCATTTTATTTTAGCATCAGTGCGTTTCGTAGACATGATGCCGCTCTCGTGTTTCTCTTTTATTGAATTCCACTTGATTTAATTGATCACCACATTGATGAATTCTCAATAGGGACAGTGTTCATTGTTTATATATACAATTGTTTAAAAATACCAGATAATATTCACATATGGCCCTTGCACGATGAACAAGTCAAAAACGGGTCAACCTAAACAAAGGCCTGTGACATCCAAAACTGCGCAGAAAATGGTACAAATGCACGTATTTTCATGCGTGCACACATTCTCGGTTTTTGCATTTCTGAAATTCAGCTGACGTTTTATGTTGTGTTTTGGACAAACTTCTTGCTATGCATATGTTCAAATACTATTTCATTAGCAGGAGTAGTGAAGACTGTTTTTAATTGTCCGGATTTTGATGTCACAAGCGTAATTAGAATACAACGAAATTAAGTGAATCTGAATTATTTTACTAATCGTTTGATGTCTGCAAGTTATTTTTAGTATTTTAGATCGTGAATGCGGCTGGAAGCATGGCTACTATAGGAGATGCAATGTATGAAAATATGATACATGAGAATTATTAACAATTGGGAAAGAGGGCTTGGCGCTATTTGAATCCGTTTTGCTAGAGAACGGACGGAAGTACTACTAGACACACGAAAAATAAGCGGGGAATACTTCATATCTTTAATTTACATTTAGGAAACTTTAGGTAATTGATTACATGCGTTTTGTTTTTAATTTCACAGCATACACATAGAGCATGGTTGAGGCAAAGCTAATTGGATCGGCGCAAGCACCATTTAATAGCTGTTGAATGTAATATTGGCACAATTTCAGTTGTACAAGCTGGTTCCAGTACTAGTGGAACTCTCCAGCATTTTATTTAAAGCAGGTGGACTCTGCGTGTGCGGCGGTCGTGGTAGTGCAACTTTTTATTTATTTTGCGGCCGTCCTTGCTGGTTACTTTTATTTATTTTGAATTTTATTCTTCATACCACACCATTCATTTAAAAAGTGGCTCTCTTTTGTATTCCCAAACTTGATCGCAATAAAAAGGGACTATTTAGGTTTTCAAGTAGGATTTGCTCTAGATAACATTTCCTTTGGTTCGGCTTAAGTAAAACTCTATTTCTCTCCTCCAAGATTTTTTAAATACTGTGGCACTTGTGAAGATTTTCAGCCATACAAACTACAAGTGCACATTTGGGGAGGAATGTAGGTATCATTTATCATATTACAATGAATGAGCTTATCATACACGGAAAGTACCAATTGCAACTATCGATTGCATGCAGGTGGTTCTGTGGCGAAGGTGATTTACAGGGACAAACGTGATTGGGACTTCGAAAAGAATGAACCAAGGAAGGTAAGCTGACAATCCGTGTGTCTGTGTGTCTGTGTCTGTGTCTGTGTGTCCGAATGACCAAAAAAGGACTTTGATAAGAATATGTTGAAACTTCACATGGGTCCAATTCATGATATGAAATACTGGTTTTTAGAGGTTATTCGAAATAATTGATCAAATTTTATTTTACCACAAATACTAGTCGCACCATTTTGATTATTAAGAATTTAAGATTAATAAAATTGCCAAGGAAAAATATGACATCTCTCATCTCCTTGCTGTCTACCCTGTGGAGACAACTATGCTTTGGACGAACGTTAATATCTTGTGAACTCATCGTCTTTGATTTCCAAAGATGAACTTGATAACACCATTGATGTCCTCCCAACCTCACACTATAAAGTTGATGATCTCATCAGAAATGATACATCAAGTTCTTCGTATGTAAACATTTACATTAGACTGTAAGCAACCAAATGTCTGCTTTCTTTGATTCTGAAATATCCATAAACAGAAAATCTTACATGCGAAAAAAACAGCTATGCCATCTGGTGCCTTGTCCATTTATAGGCTGGAACGTGCGATTGCAATTTATGAAAATGTGATGGTTCATGTTATGCAATTTGCTTTGGACATGCTGACGTGATCAGCTGCTCTGTGAAAGAGGGTTTTAAGAAATAGAATGTACCGTGGTTCTAACCCTACTGTCTTCTATCATTTCAGATCAATGGTCGTTTTGCTCACGTTCGTTCTTTCATGTTTGCACGGGAAAAACGAAAAGACGTGATAAATTACATCAAAGAACATTGTCACATCACCCACAAACCGGGTTCCGAGACTTTGATTTATACTACAGGGATAGGAAGCCACGAGTATGGCAAAGAATTCGGATCAGCCTTCAATGTCATGTAATAAAGTGCCCTTCCTGAACGTTCTCTGCTTATTGCTTTAATTCAATGCTATCAATCGCGTACAAACGGATGCCTCATTTATATGTTTCGATTTTTGTCTTTAAACCAAATAAATCGAGTTATTTCAAAAAGTTACTGAGAAGTTATCCCCGCTTTCAGCTGTTATTGTGCTGCGTAAAGTGTAAAGTGTATGTTTCCTATAATAACATGCGTTTATTTTCTAGTTTACCTTGGTATAAGTTCAGCCGGATTAGTTTTGCCCCGTAAATACGCAAAGATTAAATAAATGATGGCCGTCTCACTGTCAAAAGAAATAGTCTGTCAATACTACAACTAATCATAATTGAAAGACGGCGTTTTTACCTTAAGATATTTTGTGTGGGTTTTGTGTGTGTGTGTGTGTGTGTGTGTGTGTGTGTGTGTGTGTGTGTGTGTGTGTGTGTGTGTGTGTGTGTGTTTTGTTTTGTTTTTGTTTGTTTGTTTGTTGTTTTTTTTTTTTGTTTTGTTTTGTTTTTGTTTTTTTTTTTTTTGTTTTTTTTTTTTTTTTGTTTTTTTGTTTTTGTTTTGTTTAATCTAGAGTGCAAAGTAAAGAATACATACCATTAATTTTCTAATGCCCCGGTCATGGTCATGGAAGTGGGTGTTTGCCCTAAAGAATATCCTAGTCACTTCAGTTTGGATTTGCTTACCGCTATATACTAAGACATGTATGAGTATAGCGTCTTGCAGTTTTTAATCATGTGATTTTTATGTCCCTGGAAAGCCCACAAGTGGTTGCTATACTAACTGTTAAGCGATACACGCAATTTGACATTTTTACTATACAATGCAATTCAATTCACCAGCGTATACTTTCATTGAATCTGTGACTTTTCGTCAGTTGTAAGATGTTCAACGGTGCATGAGTGGCGTGAATGAATGTTCTTTATTAAATTACTGCACCAGTTACAACAATGGTAATTTGTACTAAAATACAGCAAAGCATGTTCACACACACACACACACACACACACACACACACACACACACACACACACAATTTAAAGCGCATAAAATTGAACCATGGACCACTGTGAAATTCACTTGATTGAACAAACTGAAAATGCAAATTAAAAATGACAACCGTCAAATATCACGATGAGAAGTTACGAAAGATCAATCCTTTTTATACAGACTTGTAATTTTCCTCTTATTTTCACGATTTTCAGTTAGAATTTGCCATTTCCAAAGACGTTTCAGGATCATCAAGGGTCATTAACATTTTCTATTTCTGTTCTCGATCTAAAGTTTCAAAATTGACAAAAATTCTGACTTCTTTGTACACAATTTTCCTGCTTTCGTCAAATTTGTTACATTCAATTACATAATGATCAATGTCTTTACACATATCACATATTCTTTCGTGTTCATGTATTTTCTTTGATCTTTTATGCCTCCAACCGCAATATTCAAGATATAGGCACAAATTCTTATTTTCGTGAATTTTTTTCTTTCAAGAGGTATCTTACAGAAGAACAAAATATTTTTTTCAGTTGAAATTTTGACTGGAATTTCGAGTAAGTTTTCAATTTTTGTCTAGATGAGATTGTAATGCAAATCATTGTGCAATGGAGGGACACAGCAGGTAAGTACCCCATACTTCGCAACCATACAGGAATGTTAGAGGAATAAGCTTATCAAAAAAGGCCAGATATAATCTAATGTCAATATTTTTTTCACAATGGACGCCATTTTTAAATCTTTCTTGTCAGATAACCCTAAAGATAATCGTAATTGTATGGACGATTTGTCATACATGTCCCGTACAATTCAATATAGACATGTAAATCCATCTATATCAAAGCTCAGGCATTTATAACATAGACCGTCCTGCCAAACTGTCTCTTAAACGTTTTAAAAGGCACTACAATACACAAATAAGAATTTGTGTCCCTGCAATTTTGATGTATTTACCTATAATAATTCTAAGGACATAGAGATCGTCATTTGTGTGTCAAGTTTTCATAAAGCCTGTCTTATATTTATCATCATACTGTTTCGTGTGTTTCATCATACGCTCTTGAAAACTATACAGAATAATTTTGATATGCAGCTACTTAGTGAGATTCACAGTTACTTATTATGATCTGAAATTGAACTAACTTTGCGTGTTGGAGTTAAAGAGCTAATTTTCCACAAACCTTAAAAAGAATCCAGGATTGAAAGTCAAATTGAGTATTTTCGCAAAAATTCATTGATACAATTTCCGGTTTCATCTTTACTTATTCTAAAATCAAACTCTGAAAATGATGGCATGATGCACTTGTTTAGAGTTTTCAAGACATTTTTATATATTGGACTATGTTTTACGTTTGAGCCGTCCGACATCAGCTTCGTAGAATGACTGAACCATTGATGTCATTTTTTTTCGGCTGGATTTGTTTTTGGATAGACAATGGTCTCGGGTTATTCGATCAGTTTCCAACATACTTTGGGATCTACGTCCTGAAGATAACTTAAAGAGTTGATAATATTATTTTAAAATCACGTTCATATGTTTACCACTTATATAAAAACCCGCCGGTACTTTCGGACCTGTATCCACTATCGGGGCAACCTTCTCCATTGAGCTTCGTCTTTGACGCAGTGGAGAGCTTGGCACTGAGCCTATGGCTGACCCTGAATTTAGTGCCTCAGGGCGACTTCACTATCTGATACAAAACCCGTAAGCTGGGGCCCACAACCGGTAACTGTTTGTCGTTGTATTTATATTTTCAGGTAATGCTGACTCTGGAAAAGTCACATTATACATTGTACATTACATTCATTTGACAAATTAACCTTCCTTTAACACCAATGCCACACATATTTTGGATGCTATCTCTTCAAAATATCCAATCAACTTGGCTGCCATTATGAAAATTGTCCTTCCTGCACCCAATGCCGATGGTTTTTAAATGAGCATTGGGACGATCTTGCCAAATGGGGGTCGGAAGAGGGTTATAATATGTGAAGCCAAAAGTATGTATTTTGCAAATATTTCAGAGCATGAATAATGATATTATAAATGTTGTGACCGCGATTCACTTTGATATTGAAATCAAATGTATTTTTGTCTGACTGTCCCGCAATCATTTCATTAATTGCGCAATGTTCAAAATGGTGCTCGCCACCACATGGCATTGTGTAGCATTTGTAGCAAACGATGATAACTGCTTCAAACCCAACCAAGCGGGCATATCAAAGTTAAGATAGTAAATCATGTTTAAAAGTACTTTAACGACCGTTTGCCCTAGATACTCGGAGAACGGACACCTGCGTGCTGAAAACACGTGGCCGCGATTTACTGTGATTTTCCTTTCTCACAATGCTTTGCGGCATGTTTATAAATAGCGCTCACCGTGTGTGCATGCATGCCATGGTGGTATCGTGTTGAAATTGCATTTTTAACTGAAGGACGATAACTGCTTCAGACACAACCTAAAGGGCAGATTAAAGTTAAGCATGGAGGTACAAAGGCCCCTTTCTACCTCCATGAGGTAAAATAGTAAGCCATCTTTTAAAAATACGTTGAAGACAGTTTCCCCTGGTAACTTGGAGCAACCTGGAACCTAGCGATACTAGATACCGATACCGAACCACCGTGGCTGTATGCAGCAGCTATACTTTTCCCCGGCCCAAGTGAACCGCCCAGACAAGTTGAAATAAAGCGCTGTGTTTTAGTTGACTTTACTCCAAAATAACAGCACGTTGGCCAGATTTTCTGTTAACTTGCAACTTGGTTACAGTTGATCAGAACGACCGCTGTTTTACGGGTGGTCGTTTGTGGGGCGATTTTGATAATCGTTAGTTGCGTTCTGCAGCTGGTCTAAGGCTGTCCAACTAGATCATTGGAGCAAAATTTTGCATCACAGTTCTTGTAAAATGCCATAGAATTGATCCAAAATAAGTGTTTCTAATATGAAGAAGTTGAGAAAATGATCCAGGTAATCTAAATTTGCTGCTACAGAGATTTCCAGTTGGACAGCACTGTGGTCGTTCGCGTCAGGTCATTTAACATTGCAAAAATGCCCGTGCCAAAAAAAACCTGGTCGTTTCGACCAGGTGGGGACTAAGATCGGTAATTACTACTGTATCATGATTATAACATGCAGATCCTGCCAGGGTATATCAAAGAGTGAATGTAATAACATTTTCAAAAATAAGGTGAAATCATTCTTTATGCATGACTGCCATGAGATGGGAGTACTGGAGAGGGACCGCTTCATATATTTAAATTTTAGTACCTTAATGTTACAAAAATTATGCTTTTAGTGCTTATATTTATTTATTTATTTATTTATTTATTTATTTATTTATTTATTTATTTATTTATTTATTTATTTATTCATTCATTCATTCATTTATTTATTTATTTATTTATTTATTCATTCATTCATTCATTCATTTATTTATTTATTTATTTATTTATCTATTTTCATTCATAAACGATTCAAGCATCTCAGCTACAAACCTAGTGCAAAGCAATGTTTTTTTCTCATTTCATACTTGCTATTTTACATGTGTAAGTCCACCATGGAAATAAGCCAAGGCAAGATTCCCCAGGCATTTGGTGCTCCCATTCCATGCATCATAGTCTGGTGTGCTTTCAGCAATTATATTGCACATTGCTCGCATATGTGTGAATAAAATATTATCAATCAATCGGTCAATCAATCAATCAATCAATCAACATTCAGTGATAAACGTTAAGTACATTAAGGCCTAGTGATTATCTTTATTGTTTTTTGTCTCTTGCTTTTGTAGAAAAAATACACAACTTACTAATTGCAGTATAATTTATCTGTTATTTTTTCCCCGAATTAATGAGCATAATATGTGTGCAAAAATTCCCTAAAGCATTACATGCAAAAGCGTTAAATACAAAAATTGTGTTTTCTTAAGTGATAAAATGGCGATTGTCTTTTTTTTAATTTAGTTTTTAATTATTTTTTGCTAATTTCCATCAGATTTGTGTACAATTTGAGGGGAAATAGCCAAATCAGTACAATAATGACTAAACTGTTGTGATTTCATCAACCATGTCAAGGCAAGATTTTCCAATCGAAACTCCCCAGAATGCACTATTTTGCATCCTCAAATCCGAAATTTTTCGGGAAAGGTGGGGATGACCCCATACCCCCGTAGCTTGCCTTCGGGCGCTTGCTTTGACCCTTTGGGCCACATATATGTCTCATGTGGGCCACTGAAAAAAATTGGTACTTTTTTAACCACTTGGGTCTCTGAGTGTCTAGCTGGCCTACGTCGATCAATATTTATTAGGGAAGGGCGGCTTGAAAGGACATGTTCCTTTTTTTCCCCAAAAAATTGTAGGGTTGGGCCTTTTTAGTGGGGTCTGTCAGGTGACCGGAAGCACTATATTTTTTGTTAGGCCTTCGGTAACTTGGGCATTTGTTGAAACATGTTTAAATTGGATGTTCTTTCCCCTTTTACACTTTACCTGTTTTGATGTCAGTTTAATTTGTTACGTGGGCACAGCTCGACAAGTTTGACAAGTTTTATTAGCAGACCATAATCAGATAAAAATCTGTTGATCATGGGTTTTCAATAACATAAAATGTCAACAAATACATAGATAAATATTAAATAGATAATATAATAAAATAGAATAGGCATAAGAAGAAAAGAGGCGGACTGTGATAAGAATCACTCCATAGGGTCCACAGTTTGAAAGATGTGAAGAGTTACAATCTTTTTAAAACTATAAAGACTGCTCACATCGCGGACATGTTGGGGAATGGCATTCCAGGTTGAATCACCAATAGCTGTTAGGGAATGTTTGTGCGATCTTATTCTATGAAAATTTCCTAAACTGGAGGATCTAGTATTATATGCATGAATTTCAGTTAAAGGGGTAAAGAAATTGCCTAAAGTGTGGGAAGTCCTGTTGTTGGTAATTTTCCAAAGAAGAATGCTCAGGTTATAATGAAATCTCTGTTTAATACCCATCCATTTAAGGGTGTCCAGCATGTCCACGATGTGAATTCTGGGATGACATCCAAAGACAATTCTCATGGCACGATTCTGGATACGCTGAAGCTTGCCTAAAGTTTTTTTACAGAGAGAGTTGGCCTAAACAGTGCTACAATAGTCAATATGAGGAAGTATTAGTGTATTATAGAGTGTTATCTTTGCACTGGCAGGTAGAAATTTAGCAGCTCTGGAGAAAATGCCCAGAGCTCTATTTAGTTTTCCCACAAGTATCTTAAAATGTTCGGCAAACCTCATTTCGTCATCCAGAGCCACACCGAGATATTTGAGATTTTGTACTTGTTCTATTTCTTGATCGTCAAAGATAAGACCAAGTTTGTTTTGGTTTTTCTTGGTAGTGATAAGCATGCTGTTAGTTTTACTTATGTATAAGCTGAGTTTGTTGGCTCGTAGCCAAACAGATAGGAGTTCGAGGTCCTCCTCAAGAATTTTTGAGATGGTGTCAGGATCTTGACCAGCGAAATAGAAAAGAGTGTCGTCAGCGTACATACTTACAGTACTATGCCCAAGACTACTACACATATCATTGATATAAATAGCTGTAGGTAATTGTTTTACTAAAATAAGGTAGGTACTTGTTTTACTAAAAAAAAAAGGCAAGAGGCGTACTAGGTTTGTCGCATAGTGCAATAACGGGGTTCCCTGACATCTGTGGTACAACATCACAATTCTTATTTACATATTTAGTAGGGCTTCCTTTTTCTTTGTTTTTGCAATGAGCTCTATTTCAGTAAAACTGCACTTACTGCATCAAATATGAAGTTCAATTCGTTTATCGCAGTGTCGATGTCCTGCTGGATCTCTGGACTATAGTCTTTGGTCAATAGACCATGTATAGATTTTTTACATGTGTCGAGAGCAAACTTAGACGTTGGATCTGTATTTTTTCATAAAGGCGTCTGAGGAAGGGGTTGTAGTTTGTTTTTATTTGTGTCTGATTTATTGGCAAAATGTTTAGGGGAAGTGCTACACACTTAACATCATACGCCAGTATACAATGGTCAGAAAACCAAGACGCCTTGTGAACAATCATCGAGCTGACACAAGCAAAAACCGTGAAGCCAACAATAATAGTTTGTTTATTCAAACTTAAATGGCTTGAGGCTAAATAATGACCATTATGTAGAATGGTTTTAAGTTTAAAACATTTGTCTACAAAAATAGTTTAGATAGATAAATAGGCGGATAAACAAAATAACAAACAAATGGAAATACTGGAAAGTCCTGTCTACATGAGTGGCGATCAGCTGTGAACAAGAGTCTGTCAAGTAATAGTTGTATGCACCTGTGTACCACATTTAAAATTTTAGTTTTAGAAATCACCCAACATTTTTACAATAGAATATTTTTTTCTATCTTTTTACTGCTCATGCCACCCAAAGGTGACCTGATGAAAGTGTCG
>OZ026617.1:73390441-73432941 GCA_964020975.1 Hermodice carunculata
ACTTCTATTAGGGGGTTGTTGACCACAGCCCACTAACGAATTAAAAATAAAAGTTCTAGCAATTTAAATTATGCTAAATAGCACCATTATAAATTTTAAATCTTGAATAACTTCAAAGCTATAATAGATAGAGATGCCATTCCAACTTCTACTCCTGTGTTATGGAATAGTTGTACATTGCCATACCAATATGCTTTGAAAGCACACACACTGATTTGCTATACAGCAAATCGTCTTTCCCTAGTTCTCTCCATTGTATTTGCTGATGGTCGAATATGCAGGCTTAGTGCCACCGTACCATGGGGCCCCCACACATCTCGTTGCAGGATATTTAAATTAAAGATGTTTGTAACACAACACAGGACGCTACTTGTATTGCGTAATAAAAGTTTTGACGATTATCACGAATGGCGCGGAGTTTGTGGGCTGACTGTCTTTATTAATGAAATTATTTTGTACACGTACGAATAGAATTACGACGAACTGATGAAAATGGCCGAAAACGGAGAGGAAAGGAAAGTTCATAGCTTTACCCAGGACTTTGAGGTACACAGCTCCGCGGATGACGACGCGTATGCTCATCTTCCTCCAGATACTCTTCTCTTCTACTTTGGCAAAGCCGTCGGCAAAACTATCGGTACTGTCAACTGGAGAGCCACGTCTTCACCTTATGCTATACATCTCTCTCTCTCTCTCTCTCTCTCTCTCTCTCTCTCTCTCTCTCTCTCTCTCTCTCTCTCTCTCTCTCTCTCTCTCTCTCTCTGTCTGTATATATATTATACACACACACATATATATATGTGTGTGTGTGTGTGTCTGTGTGTGTGTGTGTGTGTCTGTGTTTGTCTGTGTGTGTCTGTGTGATATGTAAAGGCGTGTTACATGCAGTTTGGAATATTTTCATGTTAGGGAGACACACCGAGCAGCAGTGGCTTCTGCTATAAGAAGTGCAGGAAACCACCACGCGCGAGGCGCTGAGTAGTTTGTCATTTAATCTGACCCCGGACACTGCCTCTAAGGGCGGCGTCTCCTTTTGAAACAGTGCTGTAGGGGATTAAATTCGTATTTTGAACTTCATGATGTTGAAAAATGTTTGTATTTGTACATTTTTGTCCAGGACCACTTTCTAGTAGTCATTACCCTTTTCCATAGTCCGAACCCTTTACTCTCCATAAGGTAGCCTGGCACTGTCTAACCTGTGTACGTATGGAAGTACTATTGTCCATATTGCAGACGTTCTTCCGTAGAGTTTTGACTTATGCAGTATTATCCAAATAAATTAAAGGGTCTTTCGGAGCTTATACCCCGTACATGTCTCTTTGAGTGGTGACTCCTTGTCTAAGCTAAATATTCAGCAAATAAAACCAACATAATAATGAATAAATATGAACGTGGCAAATGATGAATTAGGTTAATACGTGAAGTTTTGCTTATGAATGCAGAGCTTCATTAGGAAACAAGATAACCTGTCAAACAAAACGTAATGACTAAATTTGTATTAATACAGGTTCCGATAAGAACAATTTGACTTACCCCTAACCAGAATGTACCCTTTCTAGCTGGATAGCTTATTCTAGTTAAACCACCAGTCAGTGTATATCTGAAGTAGAAACAAGCTGGGGCATTATATTCAGTCCTCGGGGTTGTAAAATAGACCACTTGTACAAACCAAGGGAAATCCTAACAAGTACTGCAACAATGGACATCCTGCACCAGATATGTAAAACAAACCCCATGATGACACCTTCTCCTCACTTTGAAAGTCTCCAAACAATTAAACTCTATTTTGCTGCCAACCATGAGTCAATGTTTCAACGTAATGTGTCAGGTTTGTGACATTTGAGAAAATACTGTCAATTTTGAGAATTGTTTTAAGTTGAGTACATGTGCATTTAGGCATGTCAGAAAACAATGAAAGTCATTAACATTTATGTCAAAAACATATCATCAAAACACAATTTTTCTTAACATGCTTTTAAGTACAATTGGGCAAACTTGTAACTGTCGTCGGCCGCTGCTTGCTACCGATAGCCCCAGGGGGCTTTAACCTGACAGAAAACATGTAAGCCTAAAACGTCTGAAAGTGAATATTAAAACAGAAATATGCCAAAAGATATAGTTGAGTAGCAAAACAAGCTAGTCTAAAAACTGTAAATTATTGTGGCCAAACTTTCTAATAATCTTTGGATATTAACAGTAAAATTATAGAGCATGTCAGAAAAGAATGAAAGTCATTTGTATTTAAGTCAAGAGAATGCAATGAAAATATTAACCGATATCAAGTACAATTAGGCAAGCTTGTAACTGTCGTAGGCCGCTACTTGCTACCGATAGCACATGGGGGTTTAACCAAACAGAAAACAAGCCCGCCTAAAATGTCTGAACAGTGAACATTAAAACAGAATGATGCCAAGAGATGAAATTAAGTAGCAAACAGGCAAGTCTAAAATCTCTAAAATTATTGAAGCCAAACTTTCTAACCATCTCGGGATATTTACAGCAAAATTGTAGAAATAATTGACCAAAAGTATATCTTTGAATCATTTTGACTCAAGTTTATTGTAAATAAATTTGGTTCTAGATGCAAAGTCCTGAAATTTAGAACAAATAAGACCAAATCTCAAAATCTGTGACACCAACGTATTATATCCAATAGTATACGAAATATTACTCTCCGGGAAAGGACAGTTGACTACTCCAAAGTTAAACTCATCTATTTTTGTAATAGACTTTAATACAAAACCTGTCATTAGTGACCTGAATATCCAAGTTCAAAAACACATCTCTAAAACCATCTGAATTGTTACCCTCCAAAGAGATATTTTTGGGTAAATGTCTTTAGCAATTTCACTGAAATTTTGTACATTTACACAAGCAATGTAATCAATATATCTTGCGTTGTTTGATAATTTTGCAGCCATTTGAAAGTCCCTTTTCATCGATTTATCCACATACTTAAATTCAAGCCAGGTTAAATACAAATCTGCCAGTAAAGGGGAGCAGCTGCTACCCATTGGATTGCTTTTTATTTGCTGAAAAACCAATGGTCCGCATTGAACAAAAGTATTATCCAAAAGAAATTTTATAGCATCTATCAAAGTTTCAACAGTGTAAGATTTAACGTTACTTTTTGAATATTTATTTTGTTACCAATATGCTTTCTTTGTATATGAATTGATATTTATGTATGGTTTACCGTTATGTTTACACACTTTGCTTATTAATTCTGAAAGTGAACTTTTGACTTCATCTATGGGTAGATTTGTGTATAGTGTAGCAAAATCGAAACATTTGATTTTTTTGCTTTTACATCTTTGATTTTAGATACAAACTCGGAAGAATTGCTAATACTCCAAAAAAATTATTCCACAGTTTCTAGAAATTGCATTACAGTATTTACGAAAATGATTGCCAATTGCAGTCAAACACAAGGTTACTTCTTTTGATAATTGTTTGTTGTACATTTTGCAGCATCGGCTATGAATCTAGATTTAAAAGGGTTTTTATGTAATTTGGATATCCAGAACAAAAGTGGAAATTCTTTGTTCTTGATGAAATTTGACTTGCAGAATAGCGATTACAATTTCCGTCAAAATATATTCCAAAATCAGCGCTCGAGGCTACCGCTGAACTGTTTTCACTGCTTTTCTCACTGTTTATGTTTGTTTTTGATTTTATGAGTAAAAATCGAAAGCTCATCTTGCCATTTATCTATAATCATGTCCCTAAACATTATCCTGATTCGTCATTGATAGGTCGACCGAGTAACAAAATCAACAATAACTAAAATAAGTCCAAAATGGGTCCTGGACTAAAGACGTTAACTGGAATTCCAGTATAAAAATATTGCACTTTAACTTCATTTCAATTTCCATAAAACACGAGATCTTTGTGAAGACTGGAAAATCATTGTGACGCCAATGTCATATCAAAGTAGTGAAATATTGTCCATATTACAACAAATATTGTTATATTACAGGATGAAATTTGAGATGCCAGACACAAGGCTATGTAAGCAAATTTTTGACACTCTTTGGCAAAGTAATGATGACAAACCTGTAAAGTTTTGGCCATATGTTGACGAAATTAAGAAGGTCTTTAATAACGTAGCCACAGACCATGCCCTGGAATCAAGGAATCCAGAATGGCTGGGGTGCTTTTTAAATTATCGTTAGAAGCATATGAATTAGACTTTTTCCAGGAAATAGACTTGAAAAAGTCTTTAGTATGGTATCTATGTTTAAACGGACCTCTTTCGGTGAAAGTTATCTGTTTAATGTAAATAACATTACCAGTGCACGATTAAAATATTTGGCCCGCACTGGGTGTCTGGGTGTCGGGGAAGATCTGGAAAGATGGGGTTTATCAAACGGAAGATGTCCTTTATGTAAAGATAGTAGAGAAGATGTATCACATTTTCTATTTGTCTGCCCAGCACTAAATGATATCAGGTTACAGGCAAAAAGAAATTTGGAAGTCAACTCTCTGTATGAGAATTGTAAACAGGCATGGCAGCGTTTTTCCGCCTCCTCGCTGAAAAATAAGGTATGATGGTTCCTTGGCGAGCACGCATATGATCTTGGACAGGACATTGGTGAATTATTTGACCAAACATGTAAAACATATTTGGTTGAGGCTTGGCATTACAGGAGACAGTCACTTAATGACTTTTCGGAATGACAGATTGTATGATCGTTCTACATGTACTTCTTGTAAATAGACGTCCTCCAATGTACATATGCCTAATTTTTTTTGCTTAATAATGACGCTGGAAGCTATACGTTCTGCATTGTATATGAAACATGTATAATGTACATGTCATTACGCTTTATAAAGTTTTGTCCCAATAAGTGGTTTATCTCTAATTTTGGTGCGGAGGACAAAAATTATTACTTATAGTTACTATACTTATTTTAACATACGAAAATTATTTGATTGATAATAAGGATGCCTCATTATTTATATATATTTAGGACGCATCATGGAATTTTCCCCGTGCCGTCGGTAACCCCCGCTGTAAAGGGGAAGTTTTCCTAATAAATTATTAATGTTATTACTTCTTCGATGTTAAAAATTAAAGAATACTAAATAAATACTTAGTTAGGGTGACAAAATTTGATTTATTGATACCGTGATAAGTATTATTGGAAGTTGTTTGCTTCACTTATTATCACTTGTGTCTACGCATTTACATTTATTTTCTTTGATTGCCGCGATGGTTCTTAGCGTATGGCGATGTAAGAAGCCATATCTCCGCCCTTTTATTCAAGTGCACTGTATTAATGAAGATCATTCAACTTAAGTGCGTCCACCCTTTGTGTTTTATCGCAAACAGCATGTTCACCTTTTAAGTTCAATTATGGCAGTACAACGCACACCACAGTATTTGCCCACCTGCACTGCGAAAAGTTACTTTTCCCACATATTTCGAGCAAAATGAAAACAAATTATGCACATCGTTTTTTCGGAACGAAAATGTTGAATGTATTTTTGGACACTCCACAAACTTCAAATATGTCAAGATCTATTAAAATGTATGGACTTCAGTTTTGCTTCATTTCGCCCAATATGCAGAAGTGGGACCTTCCAAGCACAACAGATAGGACCGTACAGACGGTCTTCTCGTCATTTGAGTAAATGATGGAAACTGTATCAATTGCTAAAATATAAAATTATACACGTACTGACTTGTGTTAAGCAAACATTTGTAGCAAGGTAGAACTTGAATGTTTCCTTACCTTAGTGTCTTAAAATCCGGCCAAATTTGCAAAATTCGAATCCCTGACGGCACGGACTTGCACTGCTTTAACGCAAAACGATTGCCTACTAAACCGACTATCTTTCCGCGTACCTGACTGCGCTCCACGATGGAGCGCCCACACAAGGATAGCGTAACTTTGTCTTAGCAGGCAAGCAAAACGAAAGCCGCGCCAGCTTTTCACGGTACCACCCACTCACATTAAAACAAATCATTATGGTTAATTTTGTCCCTTTTTTATTTAATTTTGAAATAGGAGACTTCAAGAAAGAGGACCTAGCACGGAGTTGGTTGCATTATGTGTGCAATGATGTTGCTCAGATCACGTATCTCGCCATGAAGTCTAATGATATCAAGACTGTTTTTGTATGTGGTAGTTTTGGGAACAACTCATTGGTCCGAGAACTCTTTACCGAGGACTTTTTGCAGTGCACAATGTATGCAGGAGAGGTATTGTATAATTAAAGAGTATTCTTGAACAAATTTTTTCATCATTTGAAAGCAGAAGCATTTAATGACATGTTTACATCGATTTTATCATGTGATAATATGTATCTCAACATATGTAAAATTGAAGTCTATTTCATCATATCATCAAAGCAGTTTAAAGGTATGATCATTATGTATATATGTATATATATGTATATATATATATATATATATATATATATATATATATATATATATATATATATATATATATATATATGAATGGTTTACTATTTATAGATATATTCTAAAATTTTTTGGGAAAGAATGAGCCGAGGAGGTGTGTTTGTACTCCACCATATTTCACACTTGAGCTGAAGACTTTCACCATAATAGTTTGGAACACCGATTTAAAAGCAAAATATTTTCACAAACTATGACACATTTATGGCTGCCAAAATCATTACCTTCCAGACACAATTGTAAAAATATGAACCCTTAGATGCCGGCGCTTAAGACTTTTATTTGGAGGTTAACGGTGAGGTTCAGATCAAGTGATGATTTCTGGACTGAAAAGTCATTTTAGACAAGGATCACTTGTATTACAGCAGGATTCAAACAGCTGTCGAATATTTTTCCATGGAGCAAGGGCCCATTGCTATATTATCAATGAATTTGCATGGAACTGGGAGCTTTGTAAGTGTGTCGGAAAATAGCACTTTTCTGTCTATTTTAGCAATACCATGCAGCCGAATGACCAACATAAGAAACCGTGTGCTGTAAAGTGACCGCCCGCATCGCACAGCCGGGTTAGACCGGACCGGAATGGCATGTACATGTATACCCATAATGCTTACAGATAATTCAGAACATCTGGTGTCATGTGTGATGGGCAAATATATTTTTTTATCTGCAGGTTGGTCAACGAGAGGTTCGTTTTGTGAAAGGAGGTGGTTTTCTCGGTGCCATTGGAGCGTACCTGGAAGGCTATAAAGTGTGATCTATACCATACTACCGCAAAAATGTTCATGACTCGCCGGTGTTAAAACAATTGAATGACACAGAGTGATCTGACTGGGTAAATATTTGGCTGACGTGTGGTGCGAGGATATATGTTCATAAGCTAAAAATCAAGATCAAGTGCAAATCACGCAATGATACAGTGGAATAATGTAGACTATTCGATATTCAAGATTGCTCATATATAACAAAGTGTAGCTGCATTTGGTTTAAACATATATTATCAATCAATTACGTCATAGGTAGATCATGTAACAGCATTAGCGAGTGGGGAAAAGGGAAAAGGAAAAGCCCTAACTGAATGCGTTTGAACATTATTTCTCAAATACGCGATGTTTTGGTAATCATTCGATTTTTTGGATAAACTCTTCGAAAGATATTTTAGGTTGGACTTTTTTTTCTTGGTGAAACCGCTGGGTTCATAGTTTGAAACGTAACAAAAATATTTCAATGCAACCAAAAGGCTCAAATTTGCTCAAGATGTGGTGCAATAGCGTATGGAATTTTTATTGAATTTTGTTTGTTTCTGAACGTCTTATTTTTTTGTCCAAAACCAAATGTTGTGGTCTCATAAACCTAACTCGACGAGAATGTAACTCCCTGCTCACGTGTTCATGTATTGGCACAACTATTATTTCGTAAATTTAACATATTTTTGAAGATTAAGTCATGGGTAATAAAAACCAAGTTGGCTTGGAATGTCGCAGCATATACATATGTATGTACGTATATATATATATATGTATATATATATATATATATATATATATATATATATATAAATGGATATGGATGGTTTTTCGAGATATAAAGTACCTCACCATATATGTATATATATATATATATATTTCTCGAAAAAACGTCCATAAGGATCCATTTCTATCTCGATGTAGTTCCAGCTTGACAGGATCGTTGTAAAAATGGGTCATTAGGTTAAGTATCATTTATATCTAAATATATGTTAAACTGAAAGGTAAAATGTCCTCAGTTCTTCTAATCTTGGCTAAGTTCAAGCTCGACTGCAGCTCATCTGAGCTCTTTTTAGGTTCGGGCTAAGTTTTGGGTGAATGTGCTTGGGTCAACTGAGGAAGGATTGTTCACACAGCCCTTTGGTTTAAAATGTGTGCACTTATTTAAGAGAAGTACATTTAAAAAAATTTATACAATTAGATCAAACATATACTCCTCCCATGGATATGAAAGAAAAGCATTTGTAGTAGAGCTTTCTAGTTAACAGTATATGTTATGGTTCATTGAAAGCCTGGAATCAAGAGTAAAAACTTTTAAATTTACAATACGAAAATTTAAATGACATTTTTCCAAACCATGTGTTGGTTAATGCACAAACAAAAATCGGTGTAGAAAACCAGAGAAATTGTCCTGATTCAGATTTCAGGCCTGAAAAATATGAGGGTCAGCTAGCCGCCTGTTTGACTTGGACTATGTGGCGGCATCTACCATAGTCACATCCATATGCTGAAAGCTATATTTCAGCTATAGCGGTTATTCATTTGCACATATATTTTGTGAAGAAATTTGGAAGAAAAACTAATGCAAGAAAAAGTATATTTCATGTGTAAACTATGTTCCCATTCCGTAAAAAAGAAATTATGAGTATATGTGTCAACTTCTGATAAAAAGCCACATGTTGTACATGATAAGAATACCAATTGCATTTGTGTCTATTTGCCCAGAACCACTTCCTAGTAGTCAATATCTTATTCCGCAGTCCGAACTCTTTACTCTCCATAAGCTAACCTGTCCCTGTCTAACTTAAATACATATGGAATTACTATTGTCCATATTGCACACGTTCCTCTGTAAAATTTTGACAATTACATTCGGCATTGGCTAAAGACTTGATAATGACCTTAATTTATCTTTACGGACAAGGTAAACAGTGCAGACAGTTGTATCCTTTTTCTCTGTTGTTTTCTTTGTATCCTTACATCCTAACAAAGATCATATATATATATATATATATATATATATGTATATATATATATATATATATATATATGTATATATATATATATATATATATATATATATATATATATATATATATATATATATATATATACATGAATATGTAACTGAAGTACTGTGATGTGCCCCGTGTTCTTGTAAACTACTGTTATCTTTGCTTTTCCCATGAGTGCCCTTTAAAATGACATAGACACTAGTGGATTAGCGAGCACATACAAAAGGTCTCCATGACTTTCCAGCAGTCCTCAATGTAATACCCTTAATAAGCCTGAGTTTAAAACCACCTCTGTACCATCGACCAACGG
The DNA here is from genome assembly GCA_964020975.1 of Hermodice carunculata. NCBI lineage: Eukaryota > Metazoa > Annelida > Polychaeta > Eunicida > Amphinomidae > Hermodice > Hermodice carunculata. Next base: position 73,399,943 of record OZ026617.1, read on the forward strand.
ACATAAATCGAATATATTTTGTTTCAACTGGTTTGACCCTTGTCGGTTTACCATGTTCAAACGAATGAGTGGTACTCCAGGGTTGTGTTCTAAAATGTTAATAATCATTCCATATTTGCATTTGTTTAAATGTGAGTGCTCGTGAACAATTCCCAGACTGGGCATGACCTGCGTATGTGTACTTTATAATGTGCCCGGTGAATGTTTTTCATCCCTTCAATTTATATCACTGTCAAGTAATAGCTGCTTCGGCGCTCATGTTCTTTGTTTTATTTGTACTCGACTTGAAATAAATGTTATTATTATTATTTGTTGTATGATTTTGTTTATATAGGTACCATGGACTAGTACATACCTGTATTGAAAACCAAAAACTGACAATTACTACACAATGTAAAATTTGTCTTCTTTTGTACTTTGTCTCTTCGCGTCTTTACGTCAGCTTATTCACATTTCTTGATTCTGTATGCCAGTAAAATAAAATGGAATCCCGCGACAATGACACATCATCAAAAATAAGTTCAAACATATCCATGTAGACTGGATCATCAAGTACCATGGGGAATACTACTAACAAAACTGGTTTTCCAGACGAAGAGACACAATATAATATGTACAAACACAAAGGACAATAGATTACTGAGTAGAATTCAATCATGCAATATCACTCATATAGTACACATGTATATCCAGAATAAAAGTTCTTCGGAATCAGAAATAGAGTTCTGAGTTACCATGCATACAATAACCGTGCAATATACCCCCTGGGATATATACATATAGATAACTAAGTTATAATTCACTTCCTGTGCCAGTTTATTGAAAACGTATCCACACAAATTATCTAGGGAAAGAATAGAGAGGACATTTGAAAAAAGACATGGTAAGCGCTCTCATAGAGATTTGAATATTCACATGCAGCAGCTGGAAGGATATATTACCCATGTAAACAAGAATTTACTGGAAAAAGTCTCTGACGTAAATGAGTATGAATATTGTTAGGAACTCTATTGTCATGAAAAAAGGGACCAGGAACAGGAGTGTCACGCTAAAGGGCACTTGTCCAAATTGATTTAAATTGAAAAAGAGTTGCAGACTGCATTATGTTATATGGGAGACCATTCCAAAGATTAAAAGTGGCGGAATGAAAGGAATCTCAACAACGTTTGGATGTGAATTTGATTTATAGCAAACTGTGGCGATTCTTGACCTGGATAGTTGGCCGATTAGCATTAATTGGGACCAGATCTCGAAAACAAAATGATTTTAGCTCGTTGATGAAATGGTGAAGCAAGATCAATTTGAAATATTGGCGCCATTTAGCCAGTGCTGGCCACCCTAATTCATTGAGTACATGTAGAAAATGACGTGGTGCACTCAAAAAAATACAAGGCACATCTCACTGGACCGATTCCAGTGAATTGGAAAGGTCCATGGAGCAGTTATCTAATATAATGCATTCGTATTCTAAGATGGGATTTATCATGTTTTTAGTTAGATTACCAGTATTGCGGGGTAGCTTGTATTTGAGTCTCAGTTGTAAGGTGAGGCGTTTCCTTGCTTTGCCTATGATTCTGGTAATATGGACATTCCATTTCATGTTGCAGGAAAGGGTTATTTCCAGGTGGGAATGATTAGTATCTTCTGTCATCTATTATGTTATTTATGTTAGTTAAGAGTAAAAGGGACCCCAGGATAGAGTCCAGGAGAGGGATACCACTGCTTCGACGGGAAGCAAGGAAGATGTTTGGCCCCTGATTGTTACACATCGAGAGTGGTTTGGTAGATAGCTTTGAGAAGAGGATCCTCGATTCCAAGAAGTAGTCTCAATTAAGAAAAGATGACTTCACTCCAGAAGGGGTCAAACACTTTACTGATGTCAATAGAGCCAGTAGAGGAGCGTATTTTAATACTGTGATGCTTAAAGATATAAGACTTACGAGTAATAGACCTAGGTCACTATCAGTGATCAGAATCTCAATACCTGTACTGTCATAACGGTCACCCCTTGGCATAAGAGTTTTGGGAATACATTCAAGAGGACTCATAATCCAGTGATCAAGTTGGTGGAGAAATGTCTCTTTCAGCTGCACTCTCTCAAGTGGGCGATAGTACAAGCCTAAAAAAACTAAACCAAAGTTGAGTCAAAATTCTATCCACAAGTGTTCACAGGTGACCAATTCAAAGCGAGCACATCGGGTATAGAGTAAACAGTTCCTTGAGTAAATAGCCACTCCGCCTCCACGTCCTACAACTCTAGCTATGTGAATGAGCATACCGAAACCTTCAATGAATAACAGTTTGCTTAAAATACTGCTATCAAGTCTTGTTTCAAAAATAAGAGAAAAAGGTCATCACCACTAGAGATGAGCAGCTGTTATCTTGTCAAAATAATGGATGGAAACATGCTGGTGATGTCTCCATTCATACAGCTAGCGATATTACAAATAAACACGAATACAAGCGTTCTGTCTTTCTCGCAGTAAAAATTGTTTAAAAACACAAATGTCGTGTTAGCAATTTAATGAAAAATGCTTTTTACCCCCAAATATAAACATCGTTCTGGTCTAAACATGAATTTCATTGCAGGTCTAATTTTTTTGTTGTCATCCGCAAGAGCATGATTCCATTGAATGAAACATATCTTTTGAATTCGTTTCTGAAAAATTCCCATAGGGAACTCGTCCGGATCAACGCTGATAGTATCCCATATGCCACAAAACATTTAAAAACATTTGCATGGTGTGTAACCATTGAAATTGCCCAGTTTTTATATTTGCACAGTACAGAGGAAACAGACGTATAATAGTGATTTGTACTTACTTTTACTAGTCTGACCCGGTATTTGGACATTGGTGTGAGGATTTTCCAAAGAAAGGGGGTACTAACTTAATACGATATCCCTTACTTTTGAAGTTACTCTAGAACAGAATTTTAAAAAAAATAAGATACTGTCTTTTAAAAAAGTAGTATGATTATAAACTTATCTACAATTCTCAGCACAACTAGTGTGTGAACATAAAATGTAAATGAAACATTAAAGCAGACGACAATTTATATGAGGGTGCTTTTGCACACTTTGGGCAGGGTAGTTTTAAATGTGGTTTTGCTCAGCCATCACCACATGTTTAAATGCCTGTGACATATAGATAACGCATATTATAAATCTTCGTCTATTATACTTTGCATAAATTAAAGTTCGAGATGTTACAAATTAGCATTACTTTAAATGATACCATCACCTAAGTTCAAATTCAGTTTTGTTTGAAATTCCCGAATGTAGCATAATTTTATCAGCGACGGTTTATAGTCAGTTTTCATTAAACGTGCAATTTCCAGGAACACAAAGGTAGTGATTAGAATGACACTTAAAGGCTTTAGCTGAAAACATAGTTCCACCCACTTATTCATTATTATTATTATTATTATTATTATTATTATTATTATTATTATTATTATTATTATTATTATTATTATTATTATTATTATTATTATTATTATCATTATTATTATTGAACTAGATTGGATTGGATAAGAAAATCTAATAAGACCAAGTAGGTTTAGCTCTTGTATCGCTTTTGGTCAAAACATCACTGTACTACAAATTCTTTTGGAATCACATATGTATAGGCAAGGGTGGAACAATGTACGTTTTGCTAAATGTTTGAATGTATTCGCAAGGTGAGCATTTCTGACGTACTGATAAGGGGTTCCGCAGACGAGTGGAAGATGGTACAAAAGTTTTCCCAAACAAGGATGTACCATTAAAGACTAATGTGCGCTCTTCAACCTTACACAGTGGATAATTTACTCTCGTCACATGTAACTGTGGAATGAAGGCTTGCAGGTAAGGAGAACACATATTTCCAGCAATTTTAAAACAGAGTACAAGCTTGAGATATTTACTCCTCAATTCCAGGCTCTGACATCCCAGACATTTCAAAATATTTGCTTGACTAAACGTATTGATTGTGCCAGATATGTATCAGGCTGTTTGGCAATGAACTATTTCAAACATCGTGCAGAGCAGCCGTCAAAATACAGGCGCAACGTACTGGAGAATAGAAAGAATATAATATACTTATATAAAATTTTATATCATTGTAAGGTGGAAACTATTTACATGATCCGATGCAACCTAGACGAGAAGCAGTTTCATTGCATGTATATTTTATGTGGGTGCCCCATGAAAAATTGTTGCTTATAATAACTCCTAGATGTTTGTGTTCATGAACGCACTTCACGGATTCACCCATAAAAGTTAGAGTGTCGTTGGTAGCTTTTCTATTTTTTTGAAAGACAACCATTTTCTCAGTCTTATTGACACTGAAATCCACTTTCCATTTATTACCCCAACCTTCAACCACTGATAATTTATCATTTAAAGTTACAGTTATCACCTCTGGTGTTTCGACTATTTGAAGAAATGACGTATGATCAGCAAAGAAATATGCTTTACATGTTGACTGTTACATCATGCATGCAGTTCCATACAAACAGATACTCCTAAAGCACACCGAGGAAAGCTGTTGACACATTCCAAAATACCACACAAAAAGAGTGCAAAAGCACACCGAGGAAATCTGTTGACTCAGTCCAAAATACTACACTAAAAGAGGTCAAAAGTGCACCGAGGAATGCTGTTGACTCAGTCCAAAATAGTACACTAAAAGAGTTCAAAAGCGCACCGAGAAAAGCTGTTGACTCAGTCCAAAATATGACACTAAAAGAGTTCACTTCTATGTGTGTGTTATTGACCATTTAAAAGCAAAACAAGAGAACCAAGACCCTTACTAAGGCCTCCTATCATACAGAAACACCCCTATAAGTGACATTGGGTCACTGGCACAACTGCTGATGAGTGGTCAGTTGAAATCAAACCTACCAATCACAGAATCACGGCTTATGCCAAAGCTACAAAACCCCAAGATGGTAAAGGCTGCTCCGACATCACAACAAAGGATTCAAAGACATTATTATGATCAAGGTGCCAAGCCAATAAAACTTTTGCCAAGCCAGGTGCAAACTTTGTCCGGTAGTTTATCATGCCTAGTATTGTCTTTAGTTCTTTCCTTGATGTAGGTGGAGCCATTTGCTTCACTGCCTCAATCTTTCCTTGATCAGGCTCTAGTCATGCTGACGTAATTGCGTGACCAAAGTAGTTCACTTTTGACACTCATATTTGAAGTTTGTCAAGGTTTAGCTTCATGTTGCACGCTTGGCAGTGCTTTAGCGTGTCTGTGATATTTTGGTCATGTTAGTGTCTCGTCTCACCATGCACTAAGATATCATTGATTATTACATCAACTCCATTTAGGCCTTCAAAGGCTTCATGTGCCTTTTTCATGAATATTTCTTGAGCTGAGACAACCACAAAAGGAAGCCTCGTGAATCTCCATCTGCCATATGGAGAGTTGAATGTTATTTATTTGCTGCTTTCCTTGTCAAGTTTAATGGCCCAGTAGCCAGACTTAGCATCTAGAGTGCTAAAATACTTATTGTTAGCAAGTTTGTGTGTAATATCATGGATTGTTGGCAGCTCGTAATGTTCACATATAATTGCCTGGTTCAGGTCTTTCGGATTGATGCAGATTCTTTGCTGGTCTTAATGTTTCTTTCAACTGCCACCATTGAATTTACCCAGTCAGTAGGTTCATCTACCTTTTTCACAACTCCAAGGTTTTCCATTCTTTCTTATTCTGTGAGAACCTTCTCTCTCAGGGCTATAGCTACCTGATGAGGTGCATGGATGAAAGGTTGTGCATCAGGCTTCAACTTGATGTGGCATTCACCTGGTAGGCAACCTATGCCTGTGAAGACATCGCTGTATTGTTTGAGCACATCTTGTTTCGTCAATCCCTCGTACATAGTGGTTTCATTGTCAGCCTCAGTGTTCAACATTACCATGATCAGGTTAAGTATCTGGCATGCTTTGTAACCAAGCACTGGTTTGGCTGGTGTAGTGATTACAAAGAATTTTGAATCTGATCTTTATGTATGCATTTCAATGTACATTTCCCTTTGACTTGTAGCTTATGCCCACCATAGCCTGAGAGACTGGGAAGATCTTGTGAAGAAAGTTTTGCCTTATTGGCAAAATGTTCATACACCTCAGCATGTATGCAATTTACTTGTGCACCTGTATCCACTTTGAATTTTACAGGCATTTTCTGCTTTCTCACAGAAATGTTTACATAAACTTCACAACTGTTGCATGTATCATAACCAATTGTGTCAATCTGTAGGTCTGCCTGTGTTATCTGATTATGATTTTTATTACATTCTGGGTCCAGCACAAATTCAACATCATATACTTTCTTTGTGCTTTTGCATATGGAAGCAAAGTGATTTTTCTTTTTGAACAGGTTGCACTGCATGTGTCATTCCTTCCATGTTCTTGGCCACATCGCTGGCACTGCGGGGGTGTGGCTTTTCTTTGGTGTGTCTTTTGGGTGTGACTGGCTCCTCTAGCCTGGTGTTGCTAGTGGTTCCCTCTGTGAGGATTTTTTCTTCTTATGCCATGTATTTCTTGATCACCCTCTCCTATTACTTTCATTTCCCCCTTGTCAGTCAGATGAGCTGAGGGAAAACATTGAAATACCAACATCTGTGGGGTCACAAATGCTTGAGAAAATCTACACTGGCCACTTTGGCAGGATACTCTGTAAGCGCAGGGCCAGGGATGAATACACAGATATACGACCTGGTATCAAAATGTTCAATCTGCCAAGAACACCAAACCTCAAACACAAAAGAGATAATGTTGTCACCAGACATCCCTCAACGGCTATGGCAAAAACTTGCTTCCGATCTATTTGAGTGGGACAAGAAGTATTTACTATTGGTTGACTATTACAGTAGATACTTCGAGATCACTCAACTCAAAAACATCACTGCAAACTCAGTGATAAATGCCATGAAGGCAATACTTGCATAGCATGGCAGCTGTGATGTAATGACAACTGACTGCAGCAGTCAGTATACATCCGCTGGATTCAAACAGTTTGCCACACAATGGGGCTTTAAACATATTTGCTCCAGCCCATACCATCACCAGTCAAATGGTTTGGCGGACAAGTATGTGCAAATTGCTAAAAACACCCTGAACAAAGCAAAATAAAAGCACCAAGACCCATACCAAGGTCTCCTATCATACAGGAACACCCCTATAAGTGACATTGGGTCACCGGCACAACTGCTGATGAGTGGTCAGTTGATATCAAACCTACCAACCACAGAATCACGGCTCATGCCAAAGCTACAAAACCCCAAGATGGTAAAGGCTGACCTGACATCACAACAAAGGATTCAAAAACATTAATATGATCAAGGTGCCATGACAATGAAACCTTTGCATAAGGGGGAAAGGATGAGAGTCCAGTAGCAAAATGGGTTGTGGAAACCAGCAACCATCATTAAAATTGCTGAACCGACACGCTCATATGTAGTACGTAGCTCTAACAGGGGAGAATACCAACATAACCATATATACCTTAAACTGAGTGACAACACACCATCTGCTCCAGGTCATGCAACTACCAGCACAGTGAACCCTATTGCACCAACCAACACCCCACCTACAGGACCTACCACTCCTGTGACATCACCAGCACAGATGACCACCCCTACACCAGACAGTCGACCTATGACAAGGCAGAGAGCCGCCCTTACTTATGCACCACAACAGACACCACAGAGACCAGGTGTACAGCGATCCAGATATGGCCGAATAATCAAACCGAGAATACTGGACGGACTTGTGCAAAAATGAACTGTACTCCCACACAATCAAAATAAACTCTCATTAGAACGTGTAATCAACTGACATTAGTATAGCCTGTACACTAAAAAGTAATGTTTACCAATATAGTATATAATCGGTGTTATATGTCTCAGTGATGTGAAGACTTCCCATTGAAGCAAAGTCTTGCACATATATGGACATGCAAGAACACTAACACTTCTAGGTGATACTGTCCAGAATTACAACTGTCTACAATTTAGCAAGCTATAAACATGTAGCATATCTTCCTTATCTTGCCTACTCAATTATATGCAACAAACAGGCAAAGAAGTGCAAGCTATAGAATATATACCGAACACGCATAGCACGAATATTAATTGAACAATCTGAACACACAGGGACACTGCTCAAGAGTACTTCAAACTGCTGAAAGAAGGGAGATTTCAAATGTGTCATCTTGTAATAGATACAATAACTAAACTCTAATTGAATTAGTAACTTTTATACCCAATGAGACTTGCCAAGTGTCTCAACCCTGTGCTAGAATATTATGTGCGAGTCTATTGTCTTATAACATCATATCCTGAAATTCGATATTGTACCTCTCCTCCATGCTGCACAATAGAAGAAGTCTACCACAGCTACGTCTCCTGTTTAATCTGTCCTAGGTGGACTTCCCCACATGCCATCCAAACATTACAATCAGAAAATAAAAGCACCACAATATGGTGGATAACTTGGTGGAGATCAAGTACAGGTAGATGTCCAATAACTTTGAAGAGATTCCAACTTAAAGTTTAGGACTAGAAGTGAAACAAAGTACCAAGTAATATCAGACCATTACGTGTCAATATTATGGTTCTAAATTCAGTCCAAGTAAAAAAACAATCCAATTTTTGACAAGGCCACCAATATGAACATCGGAAGATGTAACAACAAGACGTGAATGTCCAATAAGCATGCATTATTCATTCCACATCCAAAGATGATGAGATGTCTTTCTGGCAATGTGAAAAAATGAACGGCATGGACAATAGATGCCGAAAACAGTTTTCAACAATGCCAGGGAAACTGCACCGAAAATCCAAGTGAACAAGAACCATCCATGATCAAAACCAGTCAGCCATTGGACAAACAAGGTCGACATTCAGAAATCCAAGGTAGACATACCAACAACTTAGTATCATTATATATCAGTAAATGAAATACAATATGAAGGAAAACATCGCTCTTTTGACTTGAGACAGGTACCAACTAAATTTTGCTGTAGTTTAAATCGATTTAACGCTCTGAACTTCAAGAAACATCTTGACTCATACAAGCATTACAATTGTTATGTTTACACACTTACTACTTCATTTATATAACACCTCAAATCTACCTGATATCCATATGATAACTTCATTTTACCCAGAGTCAAAAACGCATAAAAACATTTTTAAAAAATGAAAATTAAGCACTACTGCGCCATCTGTTGAAAAAAAACTAATGCTAGGGTCCCCGAAGTGTCCCTTTGCAATTTCAAAGAAATTGGTCGTGCAGTTTTGGAGAAAATATTTGAACATTTTGCTCCCATAAATGGGCCAAAAAAATTCAAAGAAAATCTAAAATTATTGTGAGCATGACTATCTGAATAAACTCTGTAGAGATCCACCTAAGGCATATACCCATCAAGCTTACATTATATCTGGCTGACGATGTTTGGAGAATTTAATAATGTGAATTATTATTGCAATTCCCATTGATCTACAAAGTAATCCATAGGAGTGCATGCATTAACCAAGTACCAGCATTTATAAAATTGTTAAAAGTCAGGGATCCAGAGTATCAGCATCTAGGGAACACCATTGCTTATACCTTCCAAAAACCTACATTTCTACCAAGTTTCAGAATAATCCAAGTGACAATTTGGAGAAGAAATCGCAAATAGCAGAAACACACACGCTTACAAATCGTAAAAAAATCGCCCTGGCGCCTGTTGAACAAATTAGGTCTATAAATCCCCAGAAGTGCCCCAATGCAATTTCGAAGGAACTGGGTGGGCGGCTTTGGAGAAGATTTCTTAAGACGTTCCCAAAAATGAACAAAACTATCTTTTCAAAGATGCAAAAATCACTGAACTTAAACGTTTGAACTAACTTGGCAGAGACCCACCCAAGGAGATCCCTACCAAGTTTAAAGTGGACTTGGCCAATGGTTTTTGAGAAGTCAAATATGCGAATTGTGGATGGAAGACACACGCCTGACCATCGTGTAAGGTTTGCTGACTCATCAGTCAGCTGGGCTAACGATATCATTTAACATTTTCACAGGGAAAGTTTTATATAAATGGGTCATAATGTTACACGCAAGTGTAATAATACCTTTATATACACGTGAAAACGAATTACACCAGCGTGTAAATTGTTTTCCGCACATGTAAATTAAATCAGCTATTTTACATATGCGAAATCGATTTTACACACGTGAAAATTTGAATATGTCTAATTACACATAAACGCATTATTATATACAGATGAAAACGAATTATACATATATGTAAACCTCTTTTCCAGCCATTTAACAAACCAATCATTTTACATTTTTGGAATATGATTTACTCACGCACAAAAAATGACCTTTCCACGACTAATTAAACTTTTTCACACACCAGTGTAAATATTTTACATATACATGCAAAAGCTTCACACATATGCAAAAACTTGTCGCATATATGTAAAAGGATTACACGTTCAAATATTCTCACCCATGTAAAATAAATAATTTTACATATGTGTATTACTTTGAAATGTGTATTTTTACATAATCTTTATATTTGTAAAATGATATGAAATAGTGTTAGATATATTTTTATATGTGTGTAATACATTTTCACACGTGTAAATCTTTTACACGTATGTGCAAAAGATTACTTTCATATATTTATAGAAATGTGAGATACTTTCATATATGTGTAATTGTATTTTTTTACATATGTATTTGTTAATTGTTTCCAAATTCGTAAATAAATATCATCTAACATGACGCAATTTTTCCCATTGGTGAAAATTATTTACATATGTGTGAGTATACCTTTTTATAATACAATGTAATATATAGTATATCACATATCTGAAAATAAATGTTTATGTTACGTGCTTGAAATATACATATGAAAAAACATCAGCACAAAAGTGTAATTGTACATTTTTTTCGCATGTGCAAAGGAATTCACCATGTGTAAAGCTCTTTTATGTATGTAAAAACATTAATTTTACATATGTAAGAAAAATTTACATATAGGTTAAACTGTTTTCAACATAAGTGAGAAAGTTATACAATTATGAATTACAGGGAAGCAAAAGCTGAAACGGCTTGCCATATGCACAACACTCTAGATTCCGTTAGGGGCATAATTCTATATTCATCAACTTTTCAATTTTTATCAGTTTTAAATAAGTTAAAAGAAAACAGAGTTGATCACCAAAGGTTGTCCACTCTATTCAATTGTAAATAAGATTTATTTCCCCACTTCGGAGTGTGGATCTGGCCTCTAGTAAAAATTTCATGCAACTGGACTGGCCAATTTTGTCCACCTTTTGTTCCCCCTCAGATGAAGCTAGAATGTGTTGCAGAATGTATCAAAAATTTATTATTACAATAAACGTAAACTACAACGATAGGTCAATTTGTAAATACAACTAACAACACTAACACAACATTTAGACGGAAACTGTGGAACGAGCTTTTTGCACGATCGTCCTTAAATGATCATCCATATTTCAACACATACGAGCAAATGTATTTTGCCATATGTCCAAATCTATAACATATAAAATATTTTGGATGACTTATTTAAATGAAATGTTTACATTTAATCATAAAATGGAATATCTTGAATTATAGGATAAAGCATTTAATAAAATGATGAAATGTTCGTTGTGTCAGAACAGATCTAGTGAAATTTGACACTGAACGATGCATACAGCATGCTTGCATTCCTGGCAGCGAAGGTTATACAAAATTTCAAATTGTGCTCTATCCATCCATTATGACTTTGTGCCATTTTGGAAACAACCTCTTTTTATCTTTCTGTTGTAATGTGCTGTGTTATTAATGAATACTACAGGTACCGTGGAACGATATCAGTTATCAGAATCTGTTTATTATTATGAGGAGTATTTGGAAAGCAATGAAATTCAATTCAATATCCTTTCATGTTTTAATGACTGTATATCCATTTTGACGTTTATTACGGTAAATATGTGTTGGCCTGACAAAGTCACAACGTTAATGGTCAAACAAATAAGTTTGACCACCACGGGGCCACCAGCAAAATAACATAAAGACAATACAAATGTATACTAGTACATATATTGGACCAACGTTCGGCCATTTTTGGCATATTAGCTGGGGTCGTATAAGATGCTTTTAATCCATGTGATGGAGTAAAATATTAAGATTCAGGTCCATCCGGTGATAACGGTATTTCTTCCAAAACATCATCAATAAAATTCACTTCCATGTCACTCATTTTAAAATCGAGCGCTTGAAAATTGGTCAACATATGGGCTGGATTGGATGACCTAGGGATTACAGTAACACCTTTCCTCATAGCCCAGTTGAGAACTGCTGAGGCAACAGGCACTTTGTGCGATGACGCCACTTCCCACAAGTGCTTGTTATTAAGAACTAAATCCTTTTTGTCAAATTCTAGGTTCCAAACCTCTCCAAGCGTGCTGTAACCCATGAATGCTATGCCGTTAGAAGTACAGATGTTGCGAAGGTCCGCATTCCTATGAAATGGGTCAAACCAATCCTGAACTACAGAGACTGGAGTTGAAGTAAAATAAAGCAACTTTTCGAGATCTTTAGGTTCGAAATTGCTGACCCCGAGACTTCGTATTTTCCCCGCTCTTTGGAGCCTTTCCATTGCTCTCCAGCTGGTTTCCCACGTGCCTTCAGGCTCCCCCTCGTTGCATTTCAGTAGGAAATCATCACAGGTGAGACTATGGATGAGGAATAAGTCTATGTAGTCAGTTTGAAGACGCCTCAGAGATTCCTTGACGGCCTTGTAAGTCGCCATGTAGCCAAAGTACCGCGGGTGCAGTTTGGTTACAATAAATAAAGCTTCCCGAGGTATGGAGCTGCGTTTCAAAGCGCGACCAATTTGCTCCTCTGAGTCTGGATATCCTTGGGCAGTGTCAAACATCCTGGAAGTTGTTATCAAGACAATTGATGATAAATTCATACATCGGCAATCGAATCATTCAGTATTCTAAGTTAATTACACAAAGGGAAGTAATTATTTTGCCAACAGCTTTAGGAGGTTCTCTCTCACAAGGCGATGGTTTTGGCAAATCATCCTGACTGCAGGGTTATGTTGAATTTAGCTTCAAGCAAAACAATACGGGTCGTCTATGGTATGAGTGAATTATTCATTTTTTCATTCATAATTGCTTTTATGTATCGCTTACAGTTGAATCAGAATCAGTCTCTTTATTTCGATTGAAAGCATCTTGCTGTAACGAAAGGCTCCTGCATACGTGGACATATTCTGGGGACTGTGGAACGCTTCATCAGATATACGTTATCTGGTTCGTATGATATATTTGGAATTTCATTTCCTGATTTTTATTGGTCATAAGCGATGTTTTCTGAATAAATGATGAGATTAATATTAACGTCTCTCGTGTTAATGCTGTGTGTTTCAATACCAGCGATAAATGCGTGTAAACCTAAGGGTTCAAAAAGTGCGACAAAGTTTGAATACTTATAAACGTAAAGATTGTACGGGCATGTTCCAGTTTCAACAAATACGTGTTCACAACTGTAACACATATGTTCCTTCTTTGAGCTGACATATTAAAGTGCGTTTGGCAACATACAATCTATTTTGATTTATTTACATTCAGTAATGTCTCATTAATATTGAGCCGGTCCAAATATGGTTAAGGTCACAGTTAAGAATGTCACAAAAATTGTAATTGCCCGAGTCAGAATTCATTATGGTAAATTGGTGCCGTCTGCTTATAATATTAAACGAAAGAAATTAATGGAATTTGAGATGTCACTTATATAGATAATGACGAACACAAGCCACGGACATTTGATGGCAAGTTTGGTTCTGCTGCTCTCTGGTGACGTGCACCCCAACCCAGGGCCCAAGCTCAATACTTAAAAACGATCTCTCTTTGTGTCATTAAAATATACACAGTCTTTCGCAGGATAAGCTACGGTGCATAAAAACGTATTTGGCAAATTGTTACGATATTGTTGCATTAAGGGACACTTTTGTCCATTCAGCATCAAGATGACGATTATTTTTTGCTTGATTTTTATTCTATTCTGCGATTAGACAGAGCCAGCTGGATCGGAGGTGGAGTTGCAGTGTATGTCTCACGTGCCCTGTGCGTTGAAAAACGCATGGACCTTGAAATTCCGGGTCCAGAACTTATGTGGGTCGAGGTTCGTTTGCATAACATCAAATATCTACTTGGTGTTCTATACAGACCACCCCGTGCACCAGTGTCCTTTTGGAATGATCTGCAGGCAAGTTATGATCTTGCCATTGGCGCCTCTAATGGCAACATTATCATGATTGGTGATCTCAATGCTGACCCATCAACAAATTACGGCAGGAAACTTAATTCTTTCTGTAGTTTTGTAGCTCTAGTCTTCTTGCTTTACATGTTCATGATCCAACAAGGATAGCTGCGCGAACAGCTATTTACTTGGATCAGATCATTACTTATAATCCAAATTGTGTTCATTACACATCGGCTCTCCCGCCTGTCGCAGACAATGACCATTGCACAATTGCATTCCATTTATTATTCAGGCATAAAATAGACAATTTTTTTCAAAGGTTTATTTGGATTTATTCTAAGGCAGATTTCGACAAATTAAGGAATGTATTGAATGCAGTTAACTGGGACAACTGCTTCGACACGGACGACATTGTTGGAATGTGTAATATAAGTTATGGACCAGCACTTTTCTAAACATTTCTAGGCAGTGTATACCAAACAGAATTGTAACTGTAAGGCGGGATGATGCACCTTGGTACACGAGTAGTCTTCGTGCTATTAAACGAAAGGTCGATAGAATTCACAAAAAAAAGAAATGTAAAACTTCTAATAAAACTAATCTTTGGCGCTATTTCCGGCAATTAAGAAATGTATACATTTAGTGACTTGACAGCTGCCGAAGATTATTTTAAACGTCAGTTTGACTCAATTAGCTGCTCCAAAAAGAAAAGTGAAGGCTGGTAGAAGACAGTTAATCATTTTATAAAGGGAAAGCAAATTGATAATATTTATTTATTGGTTCCTACCTTACTATACAAACTAAGGAAGTTAGGTATCTCTGGAGCTCATCTTGATTGGTTTAATAATTACCTAAGCGATCATCAACAGAGGGTGGTGATACATGGAGAGTTTTCAAATTGGGGTAAAATTGAAGCTAGGGTCCCCAAAGGCTCAATTCCTGGACCTCTCTTATTTCTTATTTATGTCAACGATATAGTCGACATTATAACCTCTAACATAAGACTTTCGGCCGATGATTAGACTTTGTACATCACTTTTGATTATCACACTGGCTCTGCTGTCACTATGAATGATAACCTTAAACAAATTGAAAATCGGTCTAAGCCATGGCTGGTTACGCTCAACAGCTCAAAAACTAAATCAATGATTTTTAGTAAGACGCGACGACCGCCACAGTACCACCCCCCTCCCCTCCCTCCCCCCCCCCCCCGCTGTATTTCTGGCTACTACACTTCAAGATGTGCAGCAACACAGACATTTAGGTCTTATTGTTGGGGCAGATTTGTCATGGTCGCCATACATAGATTTCTGCAAAGCAAGGAAATTAATTGTAGTAATGAAGTTTTAGCAACATAAGCTCAGCAGATGCACATTAGAATTGATATATTTTGCCTACGTTACTATTTAGGCCTATTTCAGAGTATGGTGATGTTGTGTGGGCGGGGTGCACAAAGTCTGATGCAGACCTAAAATATGTTCAACTGGCTGCAGATCGCGCAGTGAAGGGCGTGCTCTGTCGAACAAGTCATCCATCCTTGTACAATGAAACTGGATTGGAGATTCTAAGCGCAGAGAAAAACACCGACTCATACTTCTTTATAGAATAATAAATGGGCATACACCTGCATATTTACAGGATTTGATTCCAGAAAATGTGTCTAACAGAAATTCATATAAAGTGAGATCGAGACAGAACACAAGCCAGGTCCGTACAGAAACTATTATTTATTATAGCTCTTTTATTCTCGCGGCGATTCGCTAGTGAAATTTACTCCCATCCAGTGTTAGACATTTGGAAGATATAGATACATTCAAACGTAAATTGGATAAAGGGAAACCGAAGACTTATAAGTTGTTTTACATTGGCAATAGAAAAGCCAACATTTCAAATAAAAAATATAGGATGGGCTGCACCCAGTTGAACCATGATATGCATAAAATTGGTATAGCAAATTCTCCTGCTTGCGCCTGTGGTGCCAGGTTGAAAATTTGTTTCATTACTTCTTTGAGTGTATTAAATACACGACTGAGCGGAATTTGTTGCACCAAAAAACATAGTATTGGCTTCTTTCACGCTATAAACTATTAAGTTTGGAAATCCAAAGAGTACTAAGGCAGTAAACCAAATTATTTTTGACAGTACCCACACACACATTTTAAATACTGGCAGATTCAAGTAAAGCACGTGCGTTTTTCACCCCGGTCGGTGCACAGGCTTTGCTTGTGACGGGTGGTGGCTCAAGTGCAGGCCGGTATTATACAGCTTTCCACATGCGGTACTTGGTGTGTAGAGAGTTGTCTGGCCAAGTCAGATTTGATATAATGATAATGCATACTTTTTGTAATTGTAACTGTGATGTCTTGTCTTCTTTTATGTGTGTCCTTGTCAATATTGCGTCAATTTGGTGTTCTGTGGCCCGTCTTTACCGTTTTACAACATTTGTATTGTTCTTTTATTTATTTTTTTTTTTTCGCGAGAGGGATTTATATAGGCAAAGCCTGTTTCCCAATAGTTATTTCTGAATAAATATATGTTTAAAATAATGCAAGCCTGAGAATGGAATGTTGAGGTTCATCACTCTTAATTTCTAACTGAAACTACCTTCAACATCTGCATACTGCATTCAGTTAAATTGTAATATCGTTATGAAATAACTATAGAAAAGTGTCATCGATTCCACAGTAATTCGGGTTTTTTTAATGGACACCTTGATTAAGAGCCTCAAACAGTTTGGAAGATCAAAGTATAGACATGGGAGAATCCCCCTCCCCCGTATCCAATTCTTTAATCAAATTAATGGCTTTTATGAAATAGATAAATGAATCAAATTGTTAAAAATATTCCCAATATTTTTTCGAAGAATGTGAAGAAAGAAATGTCAATTTTCATACTATAAAAACGTGTCCCGGTAATATTACTAGAGCTTTTATTACAAGATCATTATAAAGGCCAGGTAATACTACTGTCACAGCTACACTGTGTTCACAATCTTGTATTTCTGCATCAGTAAAGAAGCAAGGTTTTTTTAAGTATTAAAGTGAATGCTGTGGTCCCCAATATGACTACTGAACGCTTACCTGTATCCAATTTTCAAAGCTCGAGACACAGCAATTTCCGTGGACTCATTCAGCAGGGCTGTTCCGAACCCCAGCATGGGCACTGAAATTTGGATAAACACACTTCTGCTAAAAACCCAGTCATCAGTCAATTGCTGCTCCCTGAGCCTGGACACACAGACGGCCAGAGTTAATTGGATGAAGCTGTTGACCAGAGGTATCATGCACAAGCTTTATCCTGGCACCCTTTCGTTCAAGCAGTTTGTTCAAATTGCAAAACCAGAGAAAAACCAGATAACATTTGATGCACTATTTGTTGTTGACAAGTTCGCTACCCTCCCCCCCCCCCCCCGTGTTAAACAAGAGGTCCATTGGCCTATTGTTCTGCTGACCTATAATTTGATGACCATCACAAAAAACAATAATTTCCTGAGATACATTCCCTCCATGACCTTGCAAAATTAATCAGGTCATCCATATGATAAAACATCATAACTTTATCTTCAAAATGGACTGAAAAACTATTCAATACCAAATATGCATCCTGCAAATAGCTGCTCATACATGGTCTATTTGCCCACATTGGATAATAACTTTTCAAGTTACTGAAGACTAAAACAATTAAACAAGCGCCAAACCCCATAATTAGGTCACAGTGACCCAAAAGGCAGGTCACCAAGTAAAGTTTTATGTGCAATGTACTCAAGCGTAATTTGATCTCGAGGCTCCATTCTCTTTGCTATCCCTGTTCAAACAAAACCCTGGATATTATATCTTTCAAGACATTTCAACTCTGAATTTCCGTCAAAGAATAAGTGTCTCCACTAGTATCAGATGCAATTGAGATTTGGATCTCATCCACAATCCCACTTAATTTTATGAAGATCCATAAAACATTAGGGATGCCAGACTGGTCACATGATTTTCACATTGTGACCCATACATTACAATTTACATCACACCGTCACCAATATCGAGATGGATGTAGATCTTCATACACTTCATAAGTCTTAAAAGTTATATGGGCCTGACTCAAAAACGGTAGGATGGAGAGCGTTCACAAAAATTTTCAAATTGTGACCCCCATATTCCAAGTGCCATATTATAACCTTCACCTTCAACTCAGTTTAAAAAATCGTTTAAAATGTGCGCCTTGCACCCAGCTTTCTATATGTGGTCGATTTGTTCGGATCGGGTAATCACTTTTCGAGTTATTGAAGAAAAACAATAAACTTGGACAAGCGCCAAACTCCATAATAATTGGGTGACGTTGATACCAATCCTACTAAATTTCATGAGAATATAATTATAATAAATTAAAGATGCTTGAGTGGCCACAAGAGTTTCATATTTTGACCTATATATTTTACATAATGTTGTAGGTGGCGCCACCAATATCGAACTGCACGTAGATTTTCATACACTTGAAACCAAAGGTTCCATGGGGCTAACTGAAAAAGTGTGGACCGAGTCGCGTCCACAAGCAAAACGTTTACGGAAGGACAGATATGAGTGATCGCATAAGTTCAGCGACCGATGGTCAGCTAAAAACACCATTTAGGGAGACTTGTATCAATCATTTCCCTCACAAAACCTGTTGGTCGGATTTAGGGTTTCGTGGAGACTTTTTTGAAATTGTCTCATGAATCAGTTATCTCTCTTCGAAAATGTTCGGTTACAAGAGGCCTTCATATAGGCTTGTGAGCTTGTGAGCTTACTCGTCAACTGTGTTTAATAAAATATGCTTAAACCAAAAGTTAGCTTCTGAAATCAGACAGCTTTTATTCACCTGTGTTGAACATTTTCGACATACCCTACAACACTACATTGGCCACTATAAAGAGTTGCCGGGGAGCAGGCACGGAAACAATTCTCATTGGTCCTTCCTGATGAGCTCCGGCATTGTTTATGGCGAGAGGCCGTTATTACGTTTTTCAATAAAAAAATTTCCTTGCAATGATAGTGATTTATTCATATGAACCTGACTGGTTTCAAATTTACACACTGAATCGTAAATCTTGTTATGTTTGCTTGTACAAGTCGCTGGATGGGCCATATTTGTGTCTTGTTAACGCTGCGAACATGTTTAATGGTTTTCCACTGATGACCCGTTGATAAGTTGAAGCTTTCAATTTTCCAATTATTCTCCTCGAACGTAATAATGGTGATTAATCACGTTATAGATTGACACACAGACAGTGACCGGATGGGCATTGGAGTGTAGAGAGATTGGGTTTTTTTGTTTTTTTTTTTTTTAGAACTATACGAAAGATGTGGTACTGTTGCGGTTGTCTGTATAATTGATTTTGGAGAAATTTGCACACTCATGTGTTTGATATGAAATATGCAAATAGGAATTCACCACAATGGAAAACATCAGAACATACGTTTAAAGTGAGTCGAATTCGTTATAAACGAAAGCCTTTACATCACTTTACTTGCAATGTGTACTCCGTTTTCACTGTTCTATCTATCTATCTGTCTGTCTGTCTATCTATCTATCTATCTATCTATCTATCTATCTATCTATCTATCTATCTATCTATCTATCTATCTATCTATCTATCTATCTATCTATCTATCTGCCTGCCTGTCTGTCCGTCCGTCCGTCCGTCTGTCTATCCATCCATCCATCCACCCACCCATCCATCCATCCATCCATCTATCTATCTATTTTTCTGTCTGTCCATCTATCTATATATATATATTGCTTTGCTGATCTTCCATTTAAATTACGTTAATATTTCAAATATTGTAATTAACTTACTGGAGTATCCAGATTTGAGTTTTGTTGTGCGATTCATTGGCATTGGAACAATCGGTGAAAATTCTGTTCCCAATTTCTTTGCCTTCAGTATGTGTACGACATCATCCATAGTTGTCCCAGCGGGCAGGGCTTCCTGGCATTCATGGTCTGGAGATAAAATTAAAATATTAATATGGATTTTTTAGAAAATACAAATACCATTACTATTATGTTTTTCTTTGATATTTTTTATACACCACCAGGCATAAATCTTTTAGTCGATATATTATCATTTTTATTAGTAGTAGTAATGTTTAATGTGCGTATATGTTCACAACAGATGCAGAAACTCGTATGACCGAGCAGTACGTTATCAACATTTGTAGGCGGGGTGACCATTCCTGCTGAGATTTCAATTGCGTATCCAATCTTAAGGCTTTAAACAAATTGCACAACTCAAAGGACAATGGTACGATTTGGAAGAGGCAAACTTTTTTTTTTTTTTTTGGATGGATGGATGGATGGATGGAAATCAAAGTACCTTTTGGTGCTCCTTCCCTCAGCAACACTGAGTCTTGTACCTGGTGCACAACCTGGCCTGCCATCTTCAACATGGCATCAGAATCTGTTGGCGATTGAAAGAGCGACATCCAAATATTGACCGCTATGTTTGGACACCCATATGAACGACTCTGTCCAAAACAAGAGTAATTATTCTATAAAGAACGATAGGCCAATTCCTACTTTTTCTGGGCCGAGTAAGCGACAATACCCTACCCTCATCACCAAAAGGGGGTTCAAAAGAATGAGAAAAAGTAATGATGATAATGATGATGACGATAAAGGAAACCTGTTGCATGACTGGATGACTAAAAATGTGTGTACTACATTGAACGGCCTTCATTAACAAAATAATTAAAATCTGCATTGAATTATTCTTTTCATCCGAACCCAACAGTCAACGATACTGTGAATGTAGGAGCAGAAAGGTAAATGGTTAATCAAATCGTGGTTATGGTGATTGGGCGGTTTACCGCAGTGCAAGCAAGGAGTTTTTAGAAGGAGAATGCTCTTGCCCGCTTTTCTGTGAGGAAGCGTACTTGTGCTGTTCTGTTGCAGAACAAAGTAATTTAAGAACACAGCCTCATGTGAGGCAGCACGTTCATTCCATCAAAATATCGTTTTGTTGCAGGGTAGAGGCGTGGTAAAGTTTACCCACAAGTATTAAAGCAATTTGTGTTGTTTGGCTTGGGTAGTAGCTCGATTTAGCACGGAGTATAGGAAATAAGTGCATAAAGTCTTTTAAATGTAGATTCCGCAAGGTAAATACATATCAGAAGTATGTGGTTTTGAACACGTTATTTATGGGTTTATTTTGATATCATGCATATAATACGTATTATTCAATCAAGCGATTTGTATCAAAACTATGGCCAGAAAGTTGTGCAAAACATGTTTATTTCTAGGCAACATCTCTTCACATGAAAACAGGACTAGGCCCGCTGCTACCTGATCTGCGCAAGATGAAGAACCTACCTCTTCATGTATACATGATATATGTGATTATAAAATTGGTAGCAATGCCACTCTGGATAATTCAACAAAACAAAGTTTGATTCACAAGAGAAAATCTCATTAAAATTCCCGCCACGCACTTACCGAGACAGCAAGAGTAAGACTGGAACATACCAGCGGTACTTCAATATAAACACACACACATATTGAATAAATATGACTTTATTTCATATTCCCAGAAAGAAGAGTGTATTTTATTGCATTGCCTGTGTACTATTTCCAACTCCAGCTCTTCGGGGTTTAAAGTCAGGGAGTTTTCTGAAAGTTGGTTACAATAACTGGAAAGATGTCAATGCTGATATTAATGAACACATGAATAACAATTATCATTTGTATAGTTATTCAAGACTGTTCGAGTTCAAGAAATT
This sequence comes from Hermodice carunculata, assembly GCA_964020975.1. NCBI lineage: Eukaryota > Metazoa > Annelida > Polychaeta > Eunicida > Amphinomidae > Hermodice > Hermodice carunculata. Next base: position 73,421,963 of record OZ026617.1, read on the forward strand.
ACATCAGAGAAAATATACTTTTACGTGTCTTCCAAGGTACAAGAAAGGATGGCAAAATACTGGCAAATTCTCAAATCTGTGCTGTCATGTGTAGAATTGTGTGAGCGGCAGGGTATACGCTTCCGTGGTGATTAAGATGAATGGACAGCTCCAGATCCCTTTGCAAACAAGGCCAACTTCCGTCCTCTCCTAGAATTCCGGTTGGAAGCAGGAGATGCTACTTTAAAAGAGCATATAGTGACTGCAGCAAATAATGCAACATATTTGTCAAAGACAACACAGAATGACTTTGTGAATGTGACTAAGGAATACACGACTCAACATGCAGTCATAGAGGGAAGGGACTAGCATTGTGGCCCACTGTATGTTATAAAACCTGACGAAGTTACAGACTGCAGTAACTGGTAACAACTACGTGTAATAATCCATTACATACACAATTCAAAACATGTATAGCGGTTGATTACTTTTGTTCAACTTGCAGAAACGAATGCTGATACACTGTGTGCAGAACCGTACACTGCCATATCTGGTGCTGGTCTTGATTCGAAAAATTGTCGTGCCCAAACATATGATGGCGCCAGCAGCATGAGTGGCAAGGTGCGTGGCTGTGCAACGGTCTTCATGCAAGAACAAAAATTAAAAAAAACCAACAAAACCCAAATGCACGTTACATCCATTTCAGTAGTCATAGCTTAAATCTTGTTCTTTCAATAGCTTCAAAAGTTCCAGAAATCCATGCAATGATTGAAAACCTGAAATGCGTTGGTATTTTTTTTTCATTTACCTGAAGCTTTAGAGGTGATTTGAGAAATCATCTGAAATCTGCACGATTTGAAGATGGCTGAAAGCCAATCGATGAGAAAACCATCAAAATCAGGTGCGAGGCATTCAGTGGTCGAGGGATTTTGCGACATGTATGACGTCATATTGCAATGAGTCTCGGGAAATATGGGATAATACGAGAGGTCACAATTGCCAATTACCTATGTATTCAGCTGAATACACAATCCAATACACAGAATTCTTCAGGGCTAGAGATGTGTATTCCCATTGGATTGCATGTTAAATTAATCTCCAATTAAAAGACTACTTTTAAAGCTGCAAGAATAAAATTTGTGTGAACATTTCAGCTATGTACACAATTTTAAGACACAAATTTTGCTGTTTCTGCAACGAGTGGTTTTAAAGTTATCAAGCTGCAAATTACAATGAAAATTAATGGGAATAAATAACTCTAGCCCTGAATGACTGAAATGTCCTCTACATGAGAACAGTAGAAGCTTCTGTTCTTGCTCTGCCCTATTAAAGATGAACAGGACTGTGTCAGGGTTAACAGCGATACACAGTTTAGTAGGAATATGTTTGGGCCGGCCTCAGAGCTGGCACAAATTGCTGGCTGTGAAGATCTACCTATCCCCAAAAGGTGCGGCCGTCAGACCCAGAGGAATAATGTCCCGAGAAACTCGGAGGAATGTTGGCGCAGAATAGTGTTCGTTCATTTTTTGGATAATGTCCTTCAGTTTCAGGAGCGATTTGATACATCGAATATATGAAAGCATTCTGGATACTCTACCTGTTGCCTACCAACATCAGTAATCTCCAACTCGACGATGAGATAACGATGTTGTTCAAGATATCCTCTCCTTCTATGAAAAAGATTGTGGTATGTCATCTCCAGCCAGTTTCAAACAAGAACTCCGTTTGTGGAAACTCAAGTGGAAATCAGTATCTAACCTGCCACAAAGGTTGCAGGAAACCCATGTGAAAGTTGGAAAGATGAGAAGACTGTACGCACATATATTCTACATTATGTCTGTTCTTATTTGTGCACCGGCCACATCCGTTTCTGTTGAAAGGACCCACTTTATACTGAAACTGATTCAGAATCCCAGAAGCACTATGTTTACCGTGATATTCAGTTTGATTATGATAGAGTTATTGACATGTATGCCGCAAAGAGACCCAGGCGCATGAGGATGACCAATCCTCTAACAGATAATGAGATGAATTGAACAAGTTACCTAGTTGATTGATTAAGTGCAGAATGTTTTGGGTATATGATTAGCAAGGCATGATTGTGTGTCAATCACATTTCTGAATGTCAACTTATCAAAATGTAACATATTGACAAGCATCATTTTCCGAAGACTGGAGTCGTTTTATTTCCCCAAACAAGCAGTGCTGCCACTTTTTCCCTCAAAATCAATTACTGCGGCAAATTATATCTGAACATGAAATATGTGCTATGCAATAGCTCAAAATGGAGTATTTTGTGCCCTAAAGTTTAAAATTTTCTGGGGAGGAATGCCCCCGGACTCCCTAGCTTTGCTTCACCACTCCATGGAATTCCCCCGCCCCCTCACCCTCTTCACAAAAATCATGCAGTTTTCAAAATTGGAGTTGGAAATAACTCCAGCGTGAATGAATTTTGTTTGGTTGGAGAGCACCAACTTTGTAGGTCCATGGTCAGTGCCTTATTGCCACTGTCAATCTTAAAAATACACGTTGGCTTGTGCTCTAACCAGTTTAAATGTCCCACATGTTCTCAGTCCATCCATGACAGGCTGCTTTTAATAACCCGACACGACCTCACACAAAGACTGTGGTGCTGGGCACAATTGGTCTTTTCTACATGAGGATTATGGCTGCAACCTGCCGGAGAAACATGGACCCAATGAAAGAATCATGGGCCAATTGCAACGCGTCCAAAACATCTAAACCTTTGATTGGACTATCTCGGCATAACATGTTCTACTGTATTTAAAATAATGTTAACCACAATAGTAATAATCCATTGAACCTAACCTAATCCCTGCCCCCATTTTTTCTTTTTTTTTTCAAAAAAGACAGACAGACAGACAGGCAGACAGACAGACAGACAGACAGACAGACAGACAGACAAATAGATAGATAGATAGATAGTTAGATAGATAGATAGATAGATAGATAGATAGATAGATAGATAGATAGATAGATAGATAGATAGATAGATAGATAGATAGATAGATAGATAGATAGATAGATAGATAGATAGATAGATAGATAGATAGATAGATAGATAGATAGATAGATAGATAGATAGATAGATAGATAGATAGATAGAAAAAGAAAGAAAGAGCCATCATATTCACTTAGAGATTTTATCATGGTTTTTTTAACGTCTGTTGGCTCATAGCTTGATTGGCAGTGTAGGCCAAATAGTCCCCACAGACAATGGGGAGTGTGGCGAACATTACTTTTTACTAATTCGGCAGGCTATGGGTCGTGACGTTTATTTCATTATCGTGAACGACGACTTCCCTTGCTGTTGTTACATTATACATTTCGACCCACGAGAGTTCTTTCTTTCTTTATTTCCTGTTTCTTTCTTCTTTCTTTCTTCCTTTCCTTCCTCATTCCTACATTTCTTCCTTTCGTCCTTTCATTCTGATTCCGTCCATTCCTGTGTGGTTTTATTCGTTCTTTTTCTATTTCATCTTCCGTTCCTGTCTTTCTGCCTTCCTTCATGTCGTTCTGCCTTTCTTTCGTGTTGTGTGTGTGTGTGTGTGTGTGTTTGTTTGTTTGTTCGTTTTTTGGGGGGGTTATTTTTGTTTTGTTTTGTTTTTTTTGTTTGTTTTAGTTGTCTAAGTACGCTGAACGAATGTTATAATACATCCTTTTATTCATGATTTTTTTTTATAACACAAAACGTGGTATTAAGAACAGTTTTTGTCGGACCGAAATAAAGCTGTCGACTCAGCCTCAGTATGACAAATGTCGAAAACTTTAACGGGAAATGGGGGGGGGGAGCTGTGACTTGGCTTTTGTTTTCGGATTAAAAAAAACCTGTGTCTATGGGAGCAAGAGTCGTTAAATTCTCACCTGGTGCCACCAACCGTCAGGTAAATAAAAAATGTCTCCAGCATTGACTGTTACTTCGTAAAGATCGATTTGCCGAACCAGAGGGAACTTATTCAGGTCGACCGCTTGTGCATCAACAGGCGACAGACCTTAAAATGATATGTATACGTAAGTTGAATAATGTGGGACTTTCCTATTTTAAATACTGAATTTTACTTTTACCTTGATATCTCGAGACCTTTTTCCGCTAGGGATTTTTATATTGCACAAGGAGAATGTCTCCAGAGCCAAGTTGACACTACACGCGGATGACCTTGACCTAATCCCAAGGGTTATAGGGCCGTTTAGGTCTGTGCATACCAATCTATTTGAGCGTAGCCCAGTCACAATCCTCTTGTTTCTTATAATTGTAATGACATAGACTAGGGCGAATGTAAATGTTGAAATTTGGCTGCAGATTACTGCAAAGAGACACTATCAATGATCACTGCAAACTTTATCTATAGGGACAGTGTAGAAGCATATCCTATCAACTTGGTTTTAGAGTTGCGAACTTCAGGCTTGAGCTGGCATCAGAGGTGGGAATCAACATGAGACATACCTAAAGACACGTCGTAATCGTCGGCATAGAAGTGTCGGATGAATGACGGGTCAGCCAAAAGTATCTTTTTTTGGCCGGATAAGACGCTGAGAAAGTTCTCCGAGGAATCCATATGAATGACGGAGCTGGTATTGCCAGAACTCATTAACAAATCCATATTCGTGATCTGTAACAAGAACATTGGGGGTTACATAAAATCATAATTGTTAACACTTATCTCAAAAACTTTAAAAAAAATGATATGACGTAGAGTTAATAGACTCGTTTTGACTTTGTTATGAATGTCTCAACATTAGTAAACAAGGATTTATTCTACTTGAGATCTCGTCGAGCGTCCCCAAACAACAGAAAATGGGGAGTAATGGCAGTATATACAATTATACATGTTCTTTAAGCATTGAACAATTCAATTCTTTGTCTAACATACGAGTTTTATTCCAAAAATAATGTGAAATGGTTTCGACAGCAACCGAGCATGATGTATTTGTGTTTTACCATACCCATTCGCTGAAATAAGTGGGAGTGCGTTCATCTTTTGGCTGAAGTTTTGATTTAAAAGAATAGACGGCGACTTTTTACGAGAGGGTCTGAATTATTGTAACTACGAATAACTGACGAAAAAAAAGAAGTAAAATTCACGCTACACAAAGGAAGTAAACATCAGAGGTATTTCGTTGGAATGTGCAATATCAAAACCGTGTTCTGTAGCTGGAGGTTCCCTATCCCTCAAATAAGCAGGAGTAAGACCATTGACGGTTTTTGTACATCTGGACTAGTCTGTGACGCTCACGTATTCCTCTCAAAGGCTGCCATTTTATTTTGCGGTAAATTGATTCGATACCGACATTTTGTGGAGCACCTACAACTATACGTGCCTCGGCGTGTTGTATGCGTTCCTTCTCATCCACAGATGCAGCAGAAAAACTAGGAAAGATGATTTGCTGCATAGCAAATCAGTGTGTGTGTCTTCAAAGCATATTGGTATGGCAATGTACAACTATTCCATAACACAGCAGTAGAAGCTGCAATGGCATCTCTATCTATTATAGCTTTGAAGTTATTCAAGATTTAAAATTCCCAATGGTGCTATTAAGCATAAATTAAATTGCTACAACTTTTACTTTTAATTCATTAGGTTCGCAATGGTCAGTAACCCCTTAGTAGAAGTTGGAATGACATCTCTATCTATTATAGTGTTGAAGATATTCAAGATTGAAAATTTAGAATACTGCTACTTAGCATAATTTAAATTGGTACAACTTTTGTTTTAGATTCATTACATGCGAGATGGTCAATAACCCCCTAGTAGAAGTTCAAATGATATCTCTATCTATAAAAATTTGAAAATATTCAAGTTTTAAAATTGCAAATGCTGCTAATTAGCATAATTTAAATCGCTACAACTTTGTTTTAAATTCATCAGATGCGCACTGGTCAATACACCCTAGTAGAAGTTGGAATGACATCTCTATCTATTATACTTTTGAAGATATTCAAGATTTAAAATTTCAAATGCCCCTAATTTGCATAATTTTGACGTCTTTATTCCTCTGTATAAAACGACCAAACTCCTTGTATGGAGGTACAATCATGCCAAGTTTGGAGTTTCTATGTATAATAGTGTCCGAGAAAAGTGTCGGACAAGTTTGCTGGTAAAGAAGAAAGAAACAAAGAATTTCAGGAAAAACAGAAAAGTGTGTGTTGACACACACACTTTAATTATCCCATAATATGTCCTGATATTGTAGTATGAGTCTGATAAAGGTAAAGTACAGTTTTTCTAATTGTTTGCAGTCAAGAATATGTTTCATGCCTCTAAGGCAATCTACCCATGTCATGGCTTACGCAAATATATTTTATGTGATGATTCCAATAACCATTCATGGCGAGAGCAATTTCCAGGTGCTTGTGACTATCAGTTTCAGAATTTACATGGTTATTCAGATACAGGGGAGAATTATTTTGTACGTAACAACAAGTACATATCGATGTAGTCTTTCGTTCGTTTAAAGTTATGAACCATTGTTTTGTCCGAACATACACTGCCGACAAATCTCTGTTTTATGTCACTTGAGCAATACCGGGATATTCTCTATCAGAGACGACAAAGAGCGATAGACAATCGGTCAAAATACGAATGTTGGGCTTACAATGTAGGCTAAATCATTCATCAATTCATTCATTCAATCAATCAATCAATCATACAAGAGGCCTTCATATAGGCATCGCCTGTTGGCCAATTGTTTTTGCAATAAATATGTTTAAACCAAATCATTTATGTAAATTAGGAGCAGCAAAAGTCCTAATCTGGAGCCTTTTGAAAACACCGGCATAATCATTTTTCCAAGAGGAGGAACAGTTATTTACCACCACACTTTACAGGCTGTTTGATAGATAACTTTTAAGGCATTGTGCAGAGAACTTCTCACACAAATTGCATAAAGTTTGGATGACAGACCTTTATGCCAAACTGTGCCGAGGCTTTCGACACATCACGAAAAACTTTTCCTTCGTCCATTTCTTCAAGGATAACATCATGAGTTTCTATTAACTAGTAAACGAGTGACTCGCCCGGCTGATTGATTGATTGGAATTTGTTTAAAATGTTGTGTTCGATACAGTGAATTAAACAATGATTTAAAGACACGTCTTTCAAACGATTTCCCAGCACAGTAATAAGCAAAGCTATAGGTCGAAAGTTTTAACTGACTGTTTACTATCTTTTTGCACAGTGGACTGATGTTTGTATCTTTTCATTGTAATGGGAAGACAGATGATTAAAAAGGTTTGTTAAAAATTGTACTGAGTGGTTTTGCAATTGAAGGTGCACAAGATTTTAGAAGACGTGTTATAAGATGTTATCAGGACCGCTCGCTTTCGAAGGATTTAGCAGAGTAGCACAATCTCTGACAAGGTCAGCAGAAATATGGATATTACGAAGAGCCGAAACAAGCGAGCACGAAGTAAAAGGAACATCACCGTCGTGATAGTCTGGAGTACACTTCCGTGCAAAATATGAATCAAGTAATTCAGCTTTCTCAGTATCGCCAGCATGTTATTGTCGTTGCTTTTCATGGGAGGAAGTTTAGAGCTATAAGCTTGATTTTTTGACAGAATTTCCTTCACTAAAATCTACCTGAGCTTAGTGTCATTACAATCATCAGGCAGAATTTTTAGGTGAGAGAGCTTTTGTATCCGATCTCTGCTTCACGCAATTTTCGCACAATGGTGTTTTTGTTTTTTTTTTTTTTTTTGTTTTTTTTTTTTTTTTGTACCTGAGCTTAGTGTCATTACAATCATCAGGCAGAATTTTTAGGTAAGAGATCTTTTGTATCCGATCTCTGCTTCACGCAATTTTCGCACAATGGTGTTTTTTTTGTGTGTGATTTTTTTGTGGGGTTTTTTTTTTTTTTTTTTTTTTTTTTTTTTTTGTGTTTTGTTTTGTTTTTTTTTTTTTTTTTTTTTTGGTGTTTTTTTGCGTTTTTTTGTTTTTGTTTTTTTTTTTGTTTTATTTTGTTTTTTGTTTTTTTGTTTTTGTTTTTGTTTTTGTTTCGTTTTTGTTTCTTTTTTGTGCTTTTTGTTTTTTTGTTTTTTTGTTTTTGTTTTGTTTTGTTTGTATTTTTTTCTTTTGTGTTTTTTTTGTTTTTGTTTTGTTTGTAATTTTTTTCTTTGTTTTTTTTTGTTTTTTGTTTATTACCGTTTTTTGTTTGTTTTTCTTCTTTTTTGTTTTTGTTTTTGTTTTTTTTTTTTTGTTTTTTTTTTTTGTTTTTGTTGTTTTTTTGTTTTGTTTTTTGTTTGTTTGTTTTTTTTTTTCAAACCAGTTAGCATCGCTGTCTGGCAATATTGCTTTATCAGCCGCCTTAGTTTTCCGACGAAGCCAGTCGCGAAGACGCACGAGTCTTTTCAGCTCATTCGAAAACCAAGGTGAATCGTCAGGTCTCACTTTTTACAATATCACAGGGGATATAAAGTTTGGCCGTATCCAGAAGCAAGCTAGACCATTTTATCAGTTACGATTAGTTACCATAGCATTGACCGATATTTTTTCGAGTTCTCTTTCCCAGTTTATGTGGTCTAACGATTAATTTAGACCGCGTTATGTTGCAATTTGGTGGAAATGTGGTTACTAACATTTCATGCATAAATTCCTATTTATTACAATATACGTCAATGGGGATTGAAATTTCAACTCTTTTCTAAACTAATCACCCAGATTCGCTTGAAACTTGGAAGTAATGTACCTTGGGATGATCTCCACTGAGGTTGCTTAAATAATTACGTTGTATCGACATTTAGACTTTTATGAATTTTTTACTTTTTTTCAGCGGCAAAATCTTTAAAAAATAATCTCCAAATCGCTTGGCCAATTGCCTCCAAATTGTATACAGACGCTTCTCGGGACCTCATATCTTAATTTGTTTAAAATGTGGTGCTGCGATTGTTTCCGCTTTTCTTTTGTGTGATGCATTGTTGCAGGTTTTCGCTATTTTGGACACATTCTCCAAAAGCGTTACAATAAACTTATAAATAAATAAATATATAATATATTTATATCCATTCATTCATTCATTTTTAATTTATTTATTTATTTATTTATTTATTTATTTATTTATTTATTTATTTATTTATTTATTTATTTATTTATTTATTTATTTATTTATTTATTTATTCATTCATTCATTCTTTCATTTATTTATTTATTTATTTATTTATTTATTTATTTACTAGGTGGGGATGCTCCGGGATTCACGACTTTTGGCGATTTTTTTTTTTTCCAATTCGGGTACTTGTCGGTTGATGCACGCATCTTTGACTTCTATAGATCCACTTCACACTGTGCGGGGATGAACTCTGGGTGGGTCTCTTCTGAATTTTTGTCAATGGTCATCGTCAAGGGATTTCTTGATTTTTTATGCTTTTTGGGGGGGGGTCATTTGAGCGGGGTTTTTTTTTTTTAAAGGATTTTTATTGATTTTTGGCAAAATGATTAAGAAAATTTTCTCCAAAACGGCTTGGCAAAGTGCTTCAAAATCGCACAGGAACACTTCTTGGCATCCCGAGACCATGTGGGCCTTACATTACGGGTCTACAGCCAACGACGACGACAATGATGATGATGATAATTATAACAGTACAGTACCAACAATGCCGTCGTATGTGTTAACAAAGAGACAAAATAAGGTCTCGATTAGTTATAATCGGTGCTTTTGTATTGGCCTATCATAAAGCACCCATTGAAGTAATTCATTTTGTGTCACCTGCCTTGTGTTTTGTGAAAAGTGCATGTCATTTAGTACTGGTACTTACCACGAGGAGGCATCATCTAAAGGCATTGTAAATTTGCTGCCATACACATTACATCACATCATTATAATAACCTTTATGGAGAACTTCGCACTTTGGCATTTCTCCTTACCATTGTTGTACCTGATGAAGATATTTTGATAGGTATTATCATGACCATACTAAAGTCTCTCTGACCTGGTGGATTTGACGTAAAGGTAATACTTTGGTGCATGCAAGAGATTGCCTGGTCTATGCTTAATCACAGAGAGAGACAGAGACATAGACAGACAGAGACACAGAGAGAGAGAGAGAGAGAGAGAGAGAGAGAGAGAGAGAGAGAGAGAAAGAAAGAGAGAGAGAGAGAGAGAGAGAGAGAGAGAGAGAGAGAGAGAGAAGAGAGAGAGAGAGAATATGTATATGTATTTATGTTTATACTCTGTGTTGAAATACAATCATTTGAAGTATAGGTCTAAGGTCTGCTCCAGTGCAACTTACTGCGCAGAGCGACGCAAATTTCAAATGCTCCTGTTTACCTATACAGTACAATATGTCAATAGGGACACATCGATAAGGACGCCTGCTTATGTGGGACAGCATTTCTCAGAACAGAAAACATGTATTTTCAAGTAATTCCACCCTGATAATGGGGACACTTCTCTTGTACGGACACCTTTTCTCAGAGCCAATGGCGTCCTTGTTGGAGAGGTTCCACTGTATATACATATATATCATTTGGTAATTTCGCAGAATGTCGATAAATGAGAAGCGTGTTCTGCGCTTACGCACATCATCATCATTTAAAAACTTTGCAAGTCAAATACTTCAATTTTCTTCAATATATATATATATATATATATATATATATATATATATATATATATATTATAGATTATAGTATGCTATATGGTATCCAGTGCGAGTTGATTACTTCATATCGTCTACAAAGCATGCTATAAATTTTTTATCTCATGTTTGGGTCGATTTGTACATTTCAATACACAAAGCAAAACTAAGAACGACATTTGCAGAAAGTTTTACTCCTCATCAACACAATTACCGATGAAACCGGAAGAGTACCGATACCACCGGAAGAATACCAATACATCATATCGCGGCACTGTAGCTTTTAGGCCTATGATACAATATTTATACAAGCCTGTTATAGTACTAAACATGAGATATATATATATATTACAAGGGAGAAAACAAGTTGGTTTTCTACAGTACAGGTCCATATCCATATCAGAGC